>SCDZ01000278.1:0-107934 GCA_004143845.1 Drosophila lacertosa | reverse complement strand
TATATATATATATATATATATAAATTTCTATATATGAGACTTTGGCAAAGGACGCGCCAAGGAACCTCAGCTAAGTC
Source organism: Drosophila lacertosa (assembly GCA_004143845.1). Classification (NCBI taxonomy): domain Eukaryota; kingdom Metazoa; phylum Arthropoda; class Insecta; order Diptera; family Drosophilidae; genus Drosophila; species Drosophila lacertosa. The sequence continues at coordinate 107,857 of SCDZ01000278.1, read as the reverse complement.
CACGTGAGCATACTACGAATTTGCTACAAGGTTGAATTGAATAAATATTTTCTTAATGTTCAACACGATTCTTAAGTTCATTAGCCACATTTATAGTTCAGTTACAGAATCCATATAAATTTAATCCAGCTTAATTACATTGCAAAAGAAATCTTTTTTTGTAAAGAGATAGATTTGACTATTGTCTACCTCAATTTTTAATTTTCTTCCAATGCTTGTTCTTGATGTGCTGCACAAACATTTTCACCAATTTGCCACAAAAGTGTTGAATACCACATAAAGCGTACACTCTATGGCTTCATTTACATTCCTTGTATTTCATTATTGGCTCAGAGTCAGAACCGTTCGACAGGCCCCGAGCTGGGGCGGTGATTTAGATGCTTTTTAGCACCGCCTAGTCGAAGCCACACCGAAGAATGGCCCACGTTGTCCCTGGCACCCTCCTATTGCATTTGCTAAGTTATTTATGTGCGTCTTTATGTGTCGCAGGGACTGAACTTTCAAGCCTGAACCCAGGGGTCAATTGTCGCATAAGCAGCGGCACTTGGCTTTACGTGGAATGGGACCTACGCTTACATTTTGTACTTAGGCAGGCTTTTATTTGCGCCACACACAATTAATTAACGCTAAAAATGGTATAAGTGAAAGTGAAAGTAAAAGTGTCCCTAATATGCATTAAAAAAAATCTATTTAAATGGTGCTTAGGCGTACACATTGCCTTTGCGTGATTTTATGCGCTTGCCTGCAGAAACACACACACACTTACACACATCTATTCAATCTGTTGGCCAGGCCATCAAATTGCGGTTGCGTGCTTGCGACTTGTTAAGTGCCAAAACCCAAAGAGGCAACATTTAGCTAAATGTGTTGGTATGTACGAGTGTTTGTATGCTGTTTTAAACTAGTTTATAGTTCATACTGTTAAACACCATGACGAAGCGCCATAAACAGTTTCAACCTCCTTCCTCTGCCTGCGTCCACCCAAACTAAAATTGTTTTTGTGGAGTTTATCCTTCAACCTTTAAAGCTGTTTTTTGCGTCTAGTCGGCTTTCATAAGTAAAATGGGCCACATCAAAAAGACCAATTTAAATACAAACTTAGATACCAACGAAATTCCGATCAAGGTTCCTTCCCAATTACTCAAGAAAGTGCACGACCAGGGAAAAAAGTGGATGAGAAAATTATATTGAAACGTTAACGCTTGAAAAGGCCAGTTCAGAGACAATAAAATCAATGAGGGCAAAGTTCAAAGCGAATTAACTCGCATCGTTTTAACTACAAAAAAAGTTTAGAAATAAAATCTTAATGATTCCTATGCTAGAAGAACTACATTGTAAGCTAATTGCAACGTATTGAAAATACCAAGTTAAGTATAGATTATGGAAAACAAAATGAGCTTTTTACTATTTGTACATTCTACATTTGTAATTGGCTTTACGCATCTTTAGGACTTTTAAAGTTGATTGCGTATAGGCAATTTAATTTGGTTTTGCAATCGAATGGATTTCAAAGCTAATAACAATTCACACTTAACGAAAGGTTCGCCATAATATGTCAGATATATGTTAATTTATTTTATAGTAGTCTCGCCAATTCACAGAAAGGACAAACATTGACATAGACAAATATATATATTAGCTTTCGTATATAATGAGCGAAGATACCCAGACACCTAAAGTTTATTGCATGTTTTACAGGCAATGTCGACTCAAATTACATAAATATAGGGGTTATAGGGAAAGAGAGAGTGGGAATCATCGACAGCTGCAGCAAACTGGCAACAATCAAGCGTTCGCACACATACACACAACACTTTGTGGGCAGACTTCCGTTTCCGCTGCACGTTGCTGTTGAGGTCAGCAGCAGGTGCATTTGCCAATAATTGATTGCAGTTTGGCATGAAGCTGTTGGCATTTGGCACTGTTGCGGCCCAGCCCAATGCTTTGACAACCGCCGTAGCCATTTGTTATTTGCGGCAAAGGAATGCTGTTGCCACCGACTCGGCTGCTGTTTGCCTTTTACTTGCGGCCAGCCTGACCTTAATGCAGCTTATAAGCACTTTATTTGCGACGTGCTTGGCAACCATCGATCTACTCCCAGTTGTAATTTGATAAGCAATTGCAGCTATAGATATGTATGTGTGGACTCTCCTAATAATTTAATTACTTGCCTGATGTTATTATCAGTGGCCCGGCAAAGCAAATTAAAGCAAGTGCATTAGCGACCAAACCAATGAGCCTTTGAGAAGTAAACACTTAAGCCCCAAAGCCACTAGACCAACTAAACGCGCTGAGTCATCGATCATAGCGAAAGCAAGTTAAATTTCTTCAGTGCTCGATACAAAAATACTTCGTAGTTCACTTCAAAAGTTAGAATCTCAATCAAAAAATCTCCATATATGCTCTAGAACAAATGTTTTAAATCGAATTGTTGTGTATACAAGTACTTGGTTAAGTGCATGGCCAATTTTAATGAGTACAGGGTATAGAAAGATATGATTTAATGCACGTTGCCTGCAGCTAAAGAATCTGGACTAGATGTGCTTCATAAATAGCAAAACATTTTTCGTACATACAAATTTGTTCCACCCGCTGGCTGGCATTGCTTAAATGTCCTTAGTGACAATGGCGAGGACAATAATGGCAGCAAAAGCGCAGCCATTTTCATTATCCTTGGACTTGTCTTGGCTGAGACAATGGGAATGAGCGAGGCGCAAGCAAACATTTTGTATTGTATTTAAAAATGGAATGACAACATTCCGGAAAACCCCCGCTTCAGGCTCACGACCAAGGCAGACAAATGAAAATGCTTTTCGCGAAAATGCCAAAGCGAACAGCCTAATCCTTTATACTTAAAGCAGCTATGTGAAGATGAAGTACAGAATGCCTTGAGAGGCTATGCGCAAAAACACACACATATGCACACAATTACTCTCGACGAATGATGACATAATAAGAGATAACTATAAATGATGCCTTACAACCGAATGTTTTTGTTATTGTCAAAGTAAATCAATACACTATCATGTTTTATGACTCTTAATGCATTTTCCAAATGCCAATAATAACAAAAGCATACTAAGGCCTGTGCAACACTCATCCACACGTGTACATAAACCTACTTGTGGGGCCGAAAACATCGTAAACTTTTTCTAATACTCTATCAAGGTCATGGCTCCAAGGGATTAAAAGTGGGGCACGACCATGATGGTATGGGTGGGATGTAATTACCCAGCATTTTTGCAGATTTTCTCTTTTTTGTTGGTTGTTTTTCTCGTCGCCAGTATGTCTATGCATATACGTGTATCCTGTCGACCAGGCACGATGCTCTCAGCCAGTTTGGGACTGGACCTTGGCATTGACTCTGGTTTTGCATCGGGCGCCAATCGTCCGATGCCGCTGACTGTGCAGCTTGCCAAAAACGTAATATAATAAAAAACTTTGGCAACTAAACAATTTATAGACGATACCTGAGCAAATGTTTTGGAAAATTTAATAGTTAAAGCCCATTTTTGATTTGGTTTAAACGCAAAATCTATCCACATTTGATATATTTCTGAAGTTTGATAAAGAATTTCATTAAGTAAAGCATCAAATTTTATTCTTCTTCTTTTATTGTTGGCAGTAAACTAAAAGGCAATTCACATAAAGAGCCGCACTAGGTATCAAAAAAGTAGTTCGCATAGCCAAAACGCAAAAAACAAGTTGCGTAATAGGCGTCGCATTGTTTACATGATTTAAATGAGGCCAGACATAATTATTTCTTTTCACAGCTTCAAGTGATCATTTAGGCTAATAATATTTAAACATTATTTATATACTACTGGCGACTTTCAACACAAAACTTTGGTATCAGGGATTCTGCTACTCAATCAGACCCACTACATTGGTAGGTGTTTGGTATGGGCTAAAGGTCAAGGTTTGCTGCGTGTTTTTTTTTTTGCAGGAAGTAGGAAAACAGCAAAGCGCAAAAGGTTTTTAATTTTGTGTATCTTTGTACTTAATTATAAAAGTGTCCGTGGATCTGAGGCAAAGGGGCAGCAAAGATCAACAGTTAAGAAGATAACAGGGTAGCGACGACTGTTGAACAATAATGGACAAAAAGTGATTGGTGGTAGCTACCTGAAGCGCATAAAAGTAGGCAACGTTTTTTTGCTGCGCTTGGCTGCCTTTGTGTGTGTGTGCAATGGAAAATAACAATAGCCATTTTTCTTGATGTTGTCCTCGTAGCTGCCGCTTGAAGCGTGTAAACATTTTTTAACTAGCAAGGAACAACAAAAGCACGCTTTCAATTACAGTCACCCAGTCTGCAGCCCTTTGCTTTTGCACTTCTTAATATTATATACATATGTATCTGTTTGTGGCACGGTATAGAAATGATGGAATCCTTGTTGTTGCACTCGTATTTACCTGAGCTGTTTTCTGCTTAGCCGTGCACTTGCTTCAAACACAAAAACACGGACTCAATCTAAACATTCAATTATAGGCAACGGTTTAATCAACGAGGCCGAGTTTCTGCAGTGGGTGGGTCGCATTCAGGCACTGCGGGATGAGCAGCAGCAGCAGCACGACGAGAACTCCAGCAATGCCAGCAAGCCGGTGGATGAGGCCGACGATGTCACCGAGGACTTAATAGCTGCATTTAGGTAAGCAATCCCAGAAAGTGATCCCATAATATAGCCTGACTATGATCCCCAACTTATATACAGAGTATTTGATCGTGATGGCAACGGGTTTATAACACGAGATGAGCTACAAACCGCAATGGAAATGATTGGCGAGCCGTTGAACGAGGCGCAGGTGGAGCAGCTGCTCACAATAGCCGACTTAGATCAGGATGGACGCATTAATTACGAGGGTAAGTTTCCACAAACACACACATTTGGTCAAAAAGGATATTACTAACGCAGGAGAGGGTACGAGCTTTTTTTTTGTTGGCTGCATAAAAAATAAAACCGCCAAAAGCAGAACTAGCCCCAGGGTTAACTTTCACGTTTATCGTTGTTTCCTGCGCTTTAATCAAGCTACAACATAAAGCACACACAAATAAGCACACGCACATAGGTATATAACCTTGTGCCAGCATTTGTGAGAACCGCAGAGAAGAGCCTTACTCATAAATCAGCTAGACAAATACAAGTTTCAGTTACGAGCGCGGGACTAACGGATACCCTTTGTCTAGTTTTCATTTGATGCAAAAAAACTAGAACTTGCATTAAGTCATTAAACCCTTTTGGAGTTAAATAACCCGAAGTAGCAATTCCCCCGCATGCAGTTATTTTTCTGTATTTAAATATCAATCCAACATGAAATATTGATAATCAAAGATAACACGTAGGGATTTAAGCTACATTTTTACATTGCCTTATTTTGTTTTGCATTTCAAAGTTACAAAAATAAATGAAACCAGATTACAAAAATTACATTTATGATTCATGATTTTACAGAGTATTCAGATCTACCATTGACCTATTATTTTGCTTGGTACAAAGAAGCAAAACAAACTGTTGACTAAGGACATGTCCTATGTGCCCCTTGCGTAGCATTAAATTGATTTACTAAACACAAACTAATACACGCACTTACACACATACACACAAAGGGCCCATTCAGACTCGAGTCTATGTCTACAATCACGTATTAAGCTAGACGGCGTGTGTGAGTGTACTTTGACTTGGGTTTATCATTAGGTTCATATGCCATCGCTTTACTAGTTGAAACTTTGACCTTGCAGCTACCCTGGAACCCTGCTCCTTCCCCTGCTTCGCATATTCGCTTGATTGGTAGCATCTGCAGTTTATTTATTTGGCCTTATTTACTTTACACCGGCATGTAAGGCCAGAAGCAGCAGAATTTGTTGTAACCCTTATACCCTTTAGCCATTAAATGGTTAAAAACGACATACACTAATGATAGAATATGTGTGAATAAGAAAACTTTATAAGCTGTATATGTTACTTAATCCTAACCTGATTTTATCTAAATATTGACCTAAACAGAACGAATTTAAGCATAACAAACAACATACTGGGTAACTTCAATTCGACCACTTTTTCTAAGCTGCTTACTCTGTTTGCTTAGTTTCGCTGACATGGCATATTGTTTTGGGCGGAATTCGTTTCGCTTTAACATGTAAAGTGTAAGATCCCCAAGGTTTTATTTGGAAACAGCCTTTTATCATTAATATGCTGAGCAGCTCATAACAGTGGAAAAACATTTAAAAAATAGGCCATTGACACGGAGGCGTACATTGAAAATAACTGACTTTGTTGTCTTAAGCAACTTAATATTCAACCAAATATACTAATATTTTTTTTTTTTTATTTGCAGAGTTTACGAGACTTTTGCTGTAAGTGAACCTTTGAGCGCAATTACAAATGGATAGCAAAAGTTTAAAGAATTAAACTTATTAAGCGATTGCTAACATACTCAGACAGAATTCATAAATGTTTTATACAACACATAAATATAATTATTAAACTTAAGTACTTGAAAAAGAATTATAAGAAACATCAGCACACACTTAAATAAAAACAAAACATCTTTGAGTTGCCAGGTGGAAAATTCGAATAAGCTTTGAACATTCACTTGAACACACACACTAGTTTTTAAATCATTTGTAAAAAACGCCGATTTTTAATATTCGTTTTTTGTACGACTTTAGTTAGTATTAAGAAAGCTTTTTTTTTTTTTTGGACAGAATAAAAATAAATCATAATTTAAATTATGTAAAATCATCATACATACATACATACATATATGCAAATTCGGATAAGTCTGAGAGCGTGAGTGATATTGTGTTTAGGGTGCTGCATCGACAAAAACAGAGCATGTAAAAATTTAACTATTGCATATACATACATAATGAAAAAAAATAATAAAAAAATCATATGTTTGTGTCTTAAATTAGTTCATATGCTTTTTATGTGCACACATAAATAAAGATATGTGAGTGTGTTTTAAACAACAGCAATGCCACAAAACGTTTGTTAAAAAAGTTGTTAGCCTAAGCGATACAAAATGAAAGTTTACAAGTTAAATAAGAAATTTATCAATATCTATTTGAAAATTATAAAAACAAAACAAGAACATAAAATGGTTATCCAATAAACATAAAAATATATTAAATGTATAGATACGTAATTGTTAAATATTGCAAAATATATGGATACATATAAAAATATAATAAAATATTACAACTGTTTATTAAAAAGAAAACAATTATCAAAATGCAATTCAATTGCAAAACAAAAAGAAAATCTCCACAAATTAAATATTATGGTGTTTTCAAAAAAATATATTTAAAAATTAATTATAATTTTTTGGAAAAATCAAACTTAAAAGCAACCAAACAAATAAAAGCAAAATTTATACGACAGTATGTTTATTACCTTGTCATCTTAACTACTTTTATTTTTTTTTTTTTTTGGTGCTTGTTCTTGCAAATTGGGTTTTTTTTTCTAGATAAGTATATAACAAAATTAAAGTCCATTGCATCGCCGTCCCGGTACATAAAAAATATCACAAACACATATTTTATATTTGTTAAATATCGTAAATATTGGCTTTGGCAGTGGTTTCAAATTTTTTTTGCTATTTGGAGCAACGCAGAGTTAACTAAAAAGATATAAAAAGAAAGTGCTCTTTTATAAAGTCCGTGAAAACAAGTAGTAATAATACAAATATATATTATTATATATACACATTTAGATCAATATACAATATACAGCATGTGTTTTCAATAATTAAAAGATGGCGCAATAATTCATCAGGTCAAAGGTACAAATAGTAAAAGCGCAATGAAAAAAAGCGAGAATCGAAAACATTTTTGTACGTTATTTACAGCTTTTGCCTGACGGGTTAAGTTCAAGTTTCCAAAAAATTGAATGTATTTAAATACCGTTCGTTTTAAACTTAATACCCAAATGTACTCAACTAATGTAGATTTGTATGACATCTAATTGTGCTTAAAATATATTTATGTGCAAGCCTACAAACTATAATTTACTATGCTATGTACTTATTATATATACCTATGCTGTTTTGTTACAAGAATGCTATTAATATAATCAAATAAATGGCATATGCAAAATTAAGACATTATCTAAGATGTGCTAAGGATTGAAATTTCATGATGAAATAAAGTGGAAATATGGATATAATAAATAATAATATACCTACGCTCAATAGAATTGTTTTTATACCCTGGTTAAATCGAATGGGTTATATTGTGCGGAGTGGAGAATGAAGAAGAACAACACACGTGCGTGTGAGCGCAAAGAAGCTCTAAATAATGTTACCGTATCTCGCAGCAGGAAACTTTGTTTTGATTTTTGTTTTCAAATTTCTATAGAAGGCTTAGCTTATTTGTTTTGACCTACGACACTTCAGTCTAACAATCACAAGTACTAAAGAAACATTCAGTAAGAAAAATATTGTCGCTCAATTTGTCGACGTTTCTAAATTAAAATTTGTGCATATCGTCTATATTTTATATAAAAATAAAGAAATCTTGTGACATTGAAATTGCTTTAAATCATGAGCGATCCAGATGACAAGGTAAATATAAGAATGTATATTTAGACTTACAAAAGCTAGCAAAACGCACAAAGATCGTATTGAGTGAAGAGCGCTTAAACAGATATAATACTGTCTTAATACCAAACAATTTATCGATAAGTCTTAACCAATTAAGTTGTTCGTTCAAACGACTTGTTTCGCGGAACCAGTTCGAATGTTAACGATACCAAGTACCCTCGCGTCGCACACACAAAATCAATTTTTGCTACGAAAACGACAGTGCAAACTGATTTGATTGTCCATTGTATTATTTAACGTTTCTGTGTTGTAAACGCGAACTATTGAAAGGGTTAAATTGCCCAACTAATATTTTACGTGTGTTGAAAATAAAGCCGCAAAAGTGGATACCGATAACGTAAAAATCGAGGATTTGATGGACTCTGATCCTGACATTGAGTTCATTGAAAAGGATAGCGGGATGTCTTCGTTAGGTGGCAGCAAAGACGAGACGCCAGAGCGCCGCACAGTGGCTATTGTAAGTGTACAGCGAGCGGCGTAGCGCCAGCACCGTAATCGTGCTCACGTAATGTAAAGAATTAGACCATCTGCTTATCATGCGTATTATGCACACTTACACACCCACCCATATGAAGTGTGTGCATTTGTGCTTATTGATTATTATAATGTGCGCGTTCGAATTTCTTTGCAGGCAGCAAACGATGAACCGCAGACGGAAGGTGAGAATTATGATGATGTAAGTGGCCTATCAATTTATGTTTATAAACATGGCCATGCCGAAAGCATAGCCCCTTATTGTACATAGCCAAGCATTCTAACCTCACATTTCTTTGTTTAGGAACCGGACGAGTCGTTTGGCGAGCGCATGATGGGACTGGGTGAAATGTTCCCAGAATCGGTTCGCAATGTGGCCAGCGCAGTGAGCAGTGCCACGGTGAAGAGTTTCCGCAGTCTTTACCAGTTCTCATGCAATGCATCGTGGATATTCTTCACCAGCTCAGTCATTCTGTTTGCTCCAGTCATCTTTGAAACCGAACGTGCTCAGATGGAGGAACTACACAAGTCGCAGCAGAAGCAAGTGCTGCTTGGTCCTGGCAGTGCCATGGCTGCAACTGGACCATCGCCCAGCTTACCATTGATTCGTTAATTAACATTTGATATACATACATACATACGTTAGTTCTATTTACCAGCGGGACTCTTATTACAATAACAATGGAATTATGCCACACGCTAGATTATAAGTTGAATCAGTCAGTCCAGGTCCCATCCAGTGAATACAAATACTGCAATAGATATTCCAACCAGCAACAACAAAAGTAAGATGAAGATTAACAAAAGCCAGTCACAGCAAGCGCCTAAGCATTTACCATCGCTGCATCATAGCACCCATTCCCATTGTAATCATTGGACCCATCTTGGACGTCATTGTGGTTGTTGTGGCAGTTGGCTTCAACATCAACTAGGTTAGAGAACGAATATTTGTAGTTGGGCTACACATCAAAACCACAATTACTGTTTAAACAAATTAATAAAAATATGTTTATTAAGAGTTAAAATTACGTGCACGGTCACGGTCCGCCCAAATACTCGCGTGGTACGGGATTATCAATGAAATAGCGTCGAAACTCTCCGGCGTATTTGTTGCGCAGGTTACGCTCTCCATACTCGTTGAACCGCTGGGCCAAAAACACGTACACATCTAGAACTTTAGCGTGTGCCGACAGCTGTTTGAACGATTGTGCCGAACGCTCCAGTATTTCTAATGATTTCAACAGCTGATCTTTGCGCTCCTCTACACCTTTAATGGCAAGCAGGCAACGCACAAATACGAAATCAGTCTTGGCCCGTTCGTACAAGCCACCGTTTATATGAATATCATCCATGCTGCGCTTGATTGCTTGGTACGCCTTCTGCGGCAAGCCCAGCATGAGCAGCACCTGTGCGAGCAGCATGTCCACTAACGCCAGTTCGTAATCCATTTGCGAATCGGCCATATCTTCGGCCACGCGCAATAACAGCATGACCGCCTCGCTGGAGAAATTGCCTTCAGCCAGGCTGCAATAGGCCAGTAGCACTTGGACTCGCATTTTCAGCAGAAATGGAAGTGCCGGCTTGGCAGCTAACTTGTCCAACAGCCGGCGAGCATTAAAGAACTCACGCTTTGCCACATAGATGGCTGCGCGCTGTTGCATGGACGCAGCAGGATCGAGTAAATGCAGCTGATCGCAGGCTTTCATAGCGTCGTGCCAGCGGCAACGGTAAATTCCAGACTGTATTATCACATGGCACTGGCTGATCATCCAGCATTCAGCATTGGGCATACGTGGCAACTGTTCGCGTGCCCGATGCAGCAGCACGCGTGCCAAACGCAGCTCGCCCTGGAGGTGCAGCCACATAGCATAGCTAGCTAGAGCACTGCCCATACCAGCAGCGCCACCGCTGTTAAATCGATCCCGCACGGTTAGCAGCAGCTGTGCGTACAACGCCGACAGCTCGTGTCTGCCATACGCGCACCAGACAGCACTGCGCAGCGCCAGGGCCTCGGCAGCATGGTTGGCCAAGTTGTTGCGGTTGGTCAAGTGGTCGCTGTGCTGCAGCAAATCAAAGAGACGCAAAGGCTGATAGCCAGCCACAGTGCCCAGCTTGACGGCAAAGTGCAGCGCCAGGGTGTAGTTCTGCAGTAAATTCCCATCTGCATCGCCGATTTCGGCCACGCTGCGCTGCACGTACGAAAGCGGCAGCTCATCGCGCAGCAGGCAATACCAGGTGTTGGCCAGGTTAAGGCTGCGCTTGTCACCGTGTTCCTGTGCCAGCATAATGCTTTCCCTGAGTGCAGCAAGCGCCTCGTCCCGATGTCCAAAGGTGGCATGCAGTACGGCCAAATTAATGCAAAAGTACTGATAGCCCTTCTCCTGGCTCATCAGACGCACCGGTGAGCGGTCGAGGGCGCGATGCAGCGCCGACAACGCGTTGTAGTAGTCACGCACGCGCAGCTGATTCATATAGCCCAGAAAATATGAGGTCGTATTGAGGGGTAGATCTTGTATGATCTCCTGCACCTTGCGCTGCAGTTGCTTGGGCGACAGGGCGCCGCTTTCGTCATGATCCAGCAGCTCTGACTGTTTGTTGATAAAGAATTTCGCTTGTTTGGGTGCCCACTTGCTAAGTGAACTGTTTTCAGAAGTGTTATCGGTGTCCGCCTCCTTTGCTTTGGCTGCCGTCGCATCTTCGGTGTTAATCACCGCTGGTGGTGGCGTTTTCGCTCTGTGTAGCACTCCGCCAGCAATTAATTTACGTGGACCCTTCGCCAAGGCGCGAATGCCTCGTTCATAGTACGAGCATATGTTCCTGTACATGCACATCATCTCGGCAAACGTGAAACGCTCCAAGACGACGCCAATGCGTCGCACATAGACGCCTACCATGCTGTACTGGCTAACGCCATACTCTTCGTTGAGTAGCATGTCAATGTTTTGCATTTCCGCAAAGTCAAATAGCGCCTCAAGGCTGGCCGAGCCACAAAACTCGGACATGGCCTTCTCAAACGCCTCCAGCATCAGATTATCCAGTTTGTATGGCCGCGAGGTGAGCAAATTGTGCAGTTCATTGTAGGTCATGTCTGCCTCCTGCACCAGCTTAAACATAAGCATGCAAAACATTCGACGTTTTTGTGGACGCATGGTAACGCCCGTGTCCATAGAGCTCTTTTTGTCCTAAAAAATTTGCGGTTTCTAGACATGGATTGTCGTTTTAGCTGGATGCACTTACCCTGACATACTGTTTTAGCAGAATTAATACGGCAATTTTGTGTGGTGTAGGGGTCTCAATGCGTGGCGGCACCAGCTTTGAGCTGGGATCCAATGTATCCAGCTCCTCGAACAAATTCATCTTAATTTATTCTTTTTTGCCGGCATAAAAGCAACAACAACAAAAATGCCACCAGCAGCAGCCAACTTAACTAAAAAGCACAGAGCTGACAACCTGCTGTTTATTTAAAAAAAAATTTCAGCCCTGGTTGGCGCGCTTTTTTAAAAAAAATTTAGGTGAGCAATTTCTCCTATCGAAGAGGTCAAAGTCCTAAAGAAATCTACACAAATCAAACTTAACGCATGTTTACCTAATAATTATTTGTTTTTGCTAAGCGAAAACGCAACGTTTGACAATCTTCTACCCAATTATATTTAGTGGTTAGCTTAGTAATTCTAGTAAATGAATTGGAATAAGTACAGCGTATAAGCCGTAACTGCAACTTGTCTATGGATTTGTTTAGAGGACAAATGGAAAAATGGCACGACGAGCCCTTGGGTAGTCCTTGAATTCCTTCTTGTAATTGCGGTGCTTGGCAAGTGCCCAGACAGTCATCTGGAAGGCACCAGCAAAAGCAAATAGATAGGCGGGCAGACACGATGTCAGCGCCGAGAAGCACACCCATGCACCAATTTCATATGTATAGTTGGGACAAGAGACCAGGCTAAAAAAGAAACACAAATTTATTAATTTATCTTTATATAATTGCAAAGTACTTCACGAGACTCACTTGAAAAGCTTTGTCAGGGGATTGCCGTCGGCAACAGGAATTCTGCGCACCTTGGTGCCCGGCGGACGCAGATTGCGCAAAGCAATGTGTATTGAAAAGTTGCCCAATTCGCAGATCTGTAAAGCAACATTAACTATTTTAAACATTAAAAAAACTTTATGACAACTTACGGCAAATGCGGCCAGCGCAGCCCACACAGTGCACATGCACGGGGAGGTGTACAGAGGATGGTTGACGTGATACGACACGTACGCCGTAAAGCCCCAATAATAACTGCAGTTTTTGAACAAATTACGAAGCGGCATCGTGTTGTGCGAAAAGCGATGCACAAAGATCGTCTCCAGCAAACGTTTCACATAATGAACCGTATAACAGCCAGCGGCAATACTGCAAAGCGTACGCAACACATAAATTGAAAAACGAATTCGTTAAAAGCGACTTCGTCATTATGCAGCTAACAGGTAAAAGCGAGCCCAACGCTCATCACCAATAATTTGCATAAGCGCCAAAGTCGCCTCATGGGTCAAGCAGGTCGCCGTCGCAGTCGCTGCCGCAGCCACTGCCTCTGCCGCTGTTAGCAATTGGTGTGCGTAACTCTGGCGAAAGTCACTCTCACACAGACATACTTACTGAGTGGTCAGTGAGATGGGATTGCCAGCTGCCTTGCCATAGATAAGCTCCGGGCGAAAGTAGAAGATCAGATAGACAATCAGTGGACCTGCGTACTCCGAAAGGAACACGGTCTTCCAGCCAATTTGAGGTCCCAAATCCTTAATGTAAATCTTGTCCCCATTGTTTAGGTTCAGGGAACCCACTGTGTCAGTATCCTTCAGGCTCTTCCCGCGCGGCTCCAGGCGACTTTAATAAATATAAATGTTTTCAAAATAATTTCATCCGTATACGTACATATACATTTATAATTACTATTATGTATGAAAGTGTGTGTGTATGTGTTTGGTACTTACAGCGATATGCGGTCTGCATGTGGTGTTTGCTTTAAAGTTTTGTGAATCACTACGCGCAGGTCGCTTATTGAGACCGAAACGGAGGACACATTTACCTTGCCGTAGGGTTTAGTAGTCTTAGCGTTGAGTACTTCTAGCTCCACCATTTTTCGTGACTGTCACTATTTTCAGTCAAGTAAGTCTTTATTTAGTGTGGTATTTTTGTGCAGTGGAGAACGAAAGCAAGAGATTTGTATGTTCGTTTGAATGCTGTTATACTCAAAATGGCACTGTTCACTTAAACTTGTTAACATGCCATATCACAAAATTCAAAATTTATTCAATATATATTATGGCTGGCCCTGCTTTTTGAGTTGTATTATAGTTTTAGGAGAATATTACAAATTTACTTGGCCAGTTGATTCAGCACGTAAAACAGGTCTTGTCTTGAAATTGTTAAAAATCTTTCATATTTTTACTGTGTGGTGAGTGTGCGTAAATTTATAAAATACCTAAAAAAATAGTATGCCATGAAAACAGTTAACGTTTAAAGATATTTGTCCGACAAAACCAACAACAATTGACACATTTTGCGTTCGACTTCCAACGTGAACAACTCAACCAAAAATAAATATTGAAATTCCAGCAGAAAAGGCAATACTATCTAAAAAAATAAAATTAAAACGCAACCGATTGGAAGTAGAGGGTGAGTAAAAAGAACTCAAACTTAATGAAATAAAAATAAAGTTGGTGCTAGAAGTCTAACAGTCTGGCAACATTGCAATTCGCCGAGTATTAACCTTGGATGCATAGCAAGAAAGAGACATATGTATAGCTCCAGACAACTGCAGTTATGCATTTCTAGTCAAACGTATGTTTAAAAAGCAATTTGCATTATGTTCTGGGCTGTTTTCATTGATTTTACCTTACTATGCATTCATAAAAATTATTAAAAGTATATAGTACCCATATTTATCTAGAAGCGCTAATGAAAACATTTTTTGTAAGTCCATATCAGCAATGTGCGAGCAGTACAACTCTATATGAGCTTAAATTTCTCAACCAAATGTTCAACGTTCCCCTGCAGTTGTCAAAGTCTATAAAAGGCCAAGCACAAATTATATTTGTTCAAAGCAATCGTGAAGCAAAGCGAGTAAATTGAAAACCCATCTACAGATAAAACGAAACAAAATAATTTAGAAGTTAATTTCGGTTGTGAAATATAATAAAGGAATAATCAGTGTATAAAAAAGTGAGTTTAGAAGGCAATAATTTATTTACATAAATATGTATCTGTTTTGTATGTATTTGGGGCAGTGAATAATCGGGTCTACGCAATTTTATTTATTTTATATTGCGGATTTTTTTTATAATAAAAAAAATCAATACGCAGCACGTTATTTTGATAGTTTCCTCCAATTTTTGCTTTTTAGTCCGCCAGAATAACGGTGCAAATTATAAATTTGTTGTGAAATTAGTCGGTGACGTCATAGAACATTCAAGACGTTGCTTATGTACATATGTATGTGTGTACACACATACGTATGCAGGTAGACATACAAACATATGTACACTTAAGTGCGTCGATAAAGAAAACTTTAAAATCCAGCAAAATATATAATATATATATAATTCAATTTCAATTCAATATATATATAATTCAATGTTGCAACCATGTCTCGAGAAATTTCTACGTATATAACAATATAGAAATAATTATATACATGTATATGTATGTATGTGTGTATCTATATCTATATTTTCAATCTTATATAAAATTCAAACAAAGGCAAAGTACAATGGCCGTCAGCAAAGGTTATTCTCTTTGTTTGAGTATTTAACAGGGTAGGAAACAAAAAACTTACAGTGAAATTTTTTGTGTATGCATACTATGTTCGTTATATGTATATGTACATATGTATGTATATAACCGGACACAAAGCAAGCGTAGCTAAATAACTCGCTTTTTCATTTTTTTTTAGTCATTGATTTAGTCACAACTGTTTAGTCTGTTTAAGGTCCGTTCAGACAGAAACAACTTTTATTTTCTGATTTATTTGTTTTTCAGAATTACCAAAATGCAGATCTTTGTGAAAACTTTGACGGGAAAGACCATCACCCTGGAAGTGGAACCCAGCGATACCATCGAGAACGTGAAGGCCAAGATTCAGGACAAGGAGGGCATCCCTCCAGATCAGCAGCGTCTGATTTTCGCCGGCAAGCAGCTGGAAGATGGCCGCACTCTGTCTGACTACAACATCCAGAAGGAGTCGACCCTCCACTTAGTTCTCCGTCTTCGTGGTGGTATGCAGATCTTCGTGAAGACCCTGACGGGGAAGACTATTACCTTGGAAGTAGAGCCCAGCGATACCATTGAGAATGTGAAGGCCAAGATTCAGGACAAGGAGGGCATCCCCCCAGATCAGCAGCGTCTGATCTTCGCCGGCAAGCAGCTGGAAGATGGCCGCACTCTGTCTGACTACAACATTCAGAAGGAGTCAACCCTCCACTTGGTCCTCCGTCTTCGTGGTGGCTTCACAGCTTAATTTAAATGGCATATCACAGTGCATGATGTGAATTAATTTAACCAAGAATCTTACACTTAAAAACCAACAAGATACAGAGTTGCCACATTTCTAATTTCTGCAAAATAACACTGGACCGCAAGAAATAAATTCCAAATTACAAGTTCAAGCATTGAGCCGAATTTACTAACTGCTGTTTCTTCTGGCTTAAATTATTTGTCTTGCTTCAAATTCCATATACAGTTACAAATTACAATAAATTAATTATATTCCAGAATGATATATTGAATAATGTTTAATTATTGGGGAAAAGGGCGCGCTTAATTACCAAGAGTATTTGCAACTACATTCGGCAAGATGTTTTCTTTAAGAACTATCTGATATTATAACATTAAAATGTTTGCTTATTTTAGTTACTGATACGCAATCTGCATTAAGTGGGAGCAATGATGTGTAAAACTGTACCCAGGAAGGGTATAAAGAGAGCATCTGGGTAGCGATGGGAATTTTTCATATTTTGACAATATATTTTTGTTTTGGCTGTGAATTTTCTAAGATTTCGCGGTGAATGGTATTTGTTTTGTTAAGCTTGTTAACGTTTTGTGGTGACTGGCAACTGTGAAAATCGACGGGAATTAATAAAGTGAATGCTGCCTGTTTATATTCACCAAAAAAATTACATTGGTAAACTTGTAAGCGATATGGCAAAAGTCTTGCCGAGAGTTGAGATCACACTTCGTAGTTTCTATATATTTAACTCTAGAATAGGTCAGAAGGAAGGCGAGGTAAGTTGAGCTAATTCATAGTAGAAAAACGCCTACAAATTGTTGGCAATCCACAGGAGCACAAGAAGGTGCTCTATTATCATCCAAACGATATAGAACTCAATACAAAAATCAAAGATGTAGGGCTCAGTGAAGCCATCATAACTTTTACCGGGTGAGTCAGCGACCCCTATTAAAGATGGACTTTATTGTTATTCGCTTATGATTTTCCAGAACATTCACCAGCGAAGACGATTGCAAGGCTCTGCATACGAAGAAGACCACTCAGTTGTTCTATCAGCCGGAGCCGGGCTTCTGGTTTGTGTTGGTGCTCAATGTGCCCAAGGAGTTTAAGCTTAAGGATGGCGTCGAAGTGGCCGATTATCGCGGTGGCGAAGTCTCAGATCGAATTTATCAGGCTGTGCTGCGGCAATGCTATCACATGTATCGCTTTCACCACGGTCCGCTACAAGACAAGTTAACAGCCAGCCCATTAACTGAGGCAGCGGAGGAGCAGCGTCAACAGCTAACGGCACAGTTGCTGCAGTTCTATAATGGTAATTCGGCCAACTTTAAGGATCTGGATCAATGCGATATCATGGACATGCTACACTCAATTCAATACCTGGCACTAGACAAGGGCCTCTTTCTACGTGCTCACAACTTCAGCATGCTGTGCGAAACCTTTCCGGCCATCAAGGAGTGCATTATGCTCTACAACGAGCAAGTCGTCTGCGGCGGCAATCTAAGTGCTAACGATTTATACAGCTTGCACGCGCACATTCTGGCGGCAACAGCTGCTGAAGGAGCCGACGACATTTATCGCTCAGGAGCATTTGTTCGCAATGGTAGTGGCGAGACCAGAGTATTTTTGGATGTGAATACACAACGCAAACCCCACTATTTGCTCATCTATCGCGCGTTAAATATCACTGTCTGCCTGTTTGTCGATGGTATGGAGACAACAAATCAAACTCTAGAGCACTGTTTGACTTCCGATAAATTATGCCTTATTTATTTGCAGCTAAGCAAGATGCTCCGCAGCAGGAATTTTATGAGGAACTGCATGCGTTCATGGGGCCACAGGTAACTAGCCTAGCTCGCGAAATTGGTGCAGAAGTCTCGAAACTGAGCATGGCCACAAGCGCGTCCTCTTCGGTTCCGGACAGTACTTTGAACGATAACTCACCGAAGTATCTATTCATTAACGAGCAGAGCCTTAAGCACCATACGAACATCAGTCGACGCGCCAAAAGCACACAGAATGGCATACCACGATATGTGATGGATATTATTGCAGATCTGGCCAATCCAATTGACAGTGGCAATACCCTCGCAAGTGCAGCCGCTGCCACCGAGGAGCTGCAGGTGAAGACAACCAACGACTATTGGGTTGTAAAGAGGCGCTGCAACTGGCGACAGTACTATGTTATACTCTGCAAGAGTAAAGCAACGCTACTAGATGTGACGCAGGAGGCGAAGCGTATATTTGAACAAGAGCTCACAGATGATGTATTTTTTGACAAATAAACAGTAGTATTAGATAAATAAAGGGCGTCTTCCAATTGTATTGCCTGTTCCTTATGCCTGGCTGCCGATGCCGCCAGCAGAAGCTACAACATGCGCTAAGCTGCGTCAGCTGTTGTTGTTTTCACGCTAGCACCGCGCTGCTGCTCGTGCTGGCCGGATTGGTGTTGTTGCCCTCGTTAGCATCATTATACACGCTTGTTGAGGACGACGAACTGGTTGTGGCCCCGTTGTGGTGCTTGCTCAGCTTCACTACGTAAATGTGTCGATTGGACATGCAAATGCTATAGCTGTGGTGCTCGTAATCAATGCTGATACGCTCGCAGCTGCTGTTGGGCATAAAATTCGCATCGATGCTAACACTCAATGGTAAATAAACAATAATGAAAACACCTTGCGCTCATGTAAAAATGCAGTGTTACTTGCCTTTCGGTTAGATTAAGTAGGCCCATTATTACATTGGCGCTTCGCTCATCATTCTTCAAGTCTCCCCCAGATTCAAGGACTGCTCCATCATCTTTAAGTATTAGATAGCCAATTTGATTGGGAATAATTTGCTTATCCTTTTCCATTTTCAAGTCTGCAATCTAACACCCAGCTTTAACAGCTGCAATTTTTCCAATTCACACAAAAGCGCCAACAAAATACTCAAGCGATATATAAATTGTTAAATAGCTGTGTGATATTTAGCCATCGATATATTCTGTTAAGCTATCGAACTGTGCTCCCATCACAAACACACTACATTTTGTAAAGTGCTCCCGTGCAGTTCGTGTGAAGTTTTATGCGCTGCTTGAAAAGAAAGAAAAAAGTTGAAAATCAATAGTTAAACCAACAAATTAATTGTGAAGCGATTGATCGAGATCTAAAGTGTAAGTTCTATATATGTATTTTTTTTCAACTATAATATAAAACGCTTTAATTAATATTTGAAAATAGCGTGTGTGTGTGAGTGTGTGTGAAACAGTGAAAAAATTTTTTTGGGTCAACGCCACACCCTTCTTCTACACTTAAAAT
This sequence comes from Drosophila lacertosa, assembly GCA_004143845.1. Lineage (NCBI taxonomy): Eukaryota > Metazoa > Arthropoda > Insecta > Diptera > Drosophilidae > Drosophila > Drosophila lacertosa. The sequence continues at coordinate 88,002 of SCDZ01000278.1, read as the reverse complement.
CCAATTAATAGATTGAAAAGTGCAAAATAGCACTATAAACATATTTAATGCCTTAATAACGTGATTGCCTCTATAACTATCGTTTGGAAAGTGTGGAATGAGTGTAAAATTCTGTATCTAAGCTGCATGTGAACCTTTTTTTTAAGAAAATACATGTGTGTGTTTGTGTGCGTGCTGTGTATACGTCATCGGGTAGTGCCGCAAACGTATTCAAGAGAAAGCCACCGAGAGAGGAAGAGAAACAGAGCAGTCTCGACTTCAGACCAATGAGATGTATTTTTTGTGTTTACATGAAAGATGGCAGCCAAAACATTTTGTTTGCCTCTATATGAAATTTTACGAAACCTGTTTAGGAGTGTCCTTGACTTTATCAGCGGGTTGTTTATGTAGGATAAAGTTGCGCAATTGTGTTTGCAAACTGCCGGCACGATAAACCCGTTTCTTATATGCCCTTTAAAATATATTAATTTATTTAATGTTAGTATGGCTTCGTTATATATTTTTGTTACATTCATGTCTGAATCTCATTGCTCATAGTTCCAAGTTTCGCGCATTACGTCATCCAGCTATTTCTGATAGACACTTCAATTAATGTATGTATGTATAGTTGCATGTGTGAATGTATGTTGCCGCTTCGCTGTGTATCGTTCATGTGTTAGACCTGTATCTATGCCTGTGTCTGTGAATGTATTTAAAAAAAAGAGAGCGCGCTCGCGCTCTTTTCGCATTCCAAACAAAATTGTACTTCATTTCACCGAGTCCATTTACTGAAGCGCTTTCTCCCCCTATCTTTCTCTCTCTGTACCTCTCTTCGTAAGTGGTTTTTGTTTGTATAATACGCTATAAACAGTTAAATTGCCTTCAACTCATTTGTGTATGTATGTAGTTTTATATATGTGTTCTGGGGCTCTGGGACTTTTCTATGGCGGCTTTGAATATAAGACCCAAACCTGGGCCTAGGCTATGTTTTTTAATTTTCTGCCTTTTATAAGCGACGCCGTTTAAAGACTCGCGTGACTAAATTATATTTAGACATTTGTATACAGAAATATATACATTCACATTGATATTTACATATTTTCATATTTGAAGCGACACGGGGTGGGTTCCTTCATGGTTGATGATGTCATTTAAGTAGAAACAATGACTTGAATATCATGCAACTTTACTTATTGACCTCAAGTTTTATTTACACACATATTTTTGAATGTATAGTATATATGCCATGTGCTTTCATTGAGGTTCTTTCATATTTAGATTGTTAAATAAATCCTCTTTTCTTTGAACTATTATTACACTTATTTAATTGCATGCTAAATGAAATTGTATTGCTAACACAAAAACTGTTTACCTATATTAATTAAATTGTTATAATTAATTTTGTATATGTTTTCTTCTCGTAAACTTATTATCTAAATTTCTACACAAACCTGAATTTAGTTTGATCTTTACAAATACAGTCGAGTCCCGATAATTCGAAATCGCAAGGGGATCGCATTTTTTACGAATTACACGGGAATGCGATTTATCGAGATTTCCATTTAGCAGGGCTTAAAATACGAATTATTGAGATTTTCGATTTAGCGAGGACCAAATAATCGGGACTCGATTGTAGTTTATTAACATTTGTGTGTGTATGTGTAAAACCAAAAATAAAGAAAAAAAATTATATATGAACAACGAAATTTAAATAAATATTAGATGGCAACTCCAAATTATCCTCAAACAACCAAATATAAATAAAAACAAAACAAAGACAAAAGCCGTACAAGCAAAATTTCTCTTCTCTCATCTTCCGTTGCAGGAACGGGGGCTGAGTGAGAGAGAAAAATGTTGTGAGAGAAGAAGAGCTTGAACGTAATATAATCAAATCAGATATATGTAAAAAATCAAACATATTATGGAGCACGTCAAGGAATTGGAACCGGAGCAGCAATTGGTGCAGTTATTAACTAAACTGGAGTCTGTTGAATTGGCTCAGCTCCCCCAAAAAATAAAGGCGCATTTTCAGAGCAAGCAGAGCAACAGCTGCAGCCTAGAAGATTTCGCCGTGTACTATTTGGCTGCATTACGTCAGCACACTGATCTGTACTTCCGGGCCAGCCTCAGCAATGAATCGGATACGCCCAAATGCCTAACGCCGTTGCGGCTTGCAAATCCCACTCCAAAAGATCAGGAATTGAACGAGTCTCAGCTTAGTAGTCAGCTGAGCAATCTAAGCGTGGGCAATGTTTCGACGCCAGTGCGTCAGCCGACTCCTCACCAAACTCACCATGCACGTCGGTCCAGTGGTGGCCATATAAGCAGCACGCCACAAAGCACCGAGCGAAAGGGCAACCGGAGTGGTGGAGGTGGCGGCACCGCCGCTGCCGGAGGAGGCAGCTTTTGCTTAGGTGACTACCTGCCTAATCAGAGCAAGCAGCGTTCAAAGAAGAAGCTGACACCACAGGCCATCACGCCACAGGAGATTAACACCAGCAGCAACAACAACAATACCAAACAAAAGCCACGGCGTCGCGTGTTGCCCATGACCATTAGCAGGAATGTGTCGTCCTGTAACTCCTTTGGCGATACCAGCTCTTTTAGTAATGAAAACAATCTGCTGCGACTCTCTCAGACTTGTGAACTGGATCGCAGCCAAGGCGCTGCCCTAGAGCAGGAGGCACGCAAAGTGCTGCTGCTGCACAGACAGGATATTAAGAGTGAGGCTCCCGTAGTTGGAATTGAACAGGAGCGGGAGCGGGAGCGGGAAAGGGATAGGGAGCGCGAGCAGGATACGCGAGACGTTGCTGTCAGCTTGGAGAATGTGAACCATGCTAAGCAGTTGAATCTGTTGGCTGCTATCTATGCACAACTGATGGATCTTAACTTGGTACCGAATGTGCTGAGTGAGATCAGCTATGCGCTGCAGTTACTCAACATACGCGTTGTGGATGCGGATGTAGTGGACAGTCCGTTGTCAGAGCAAAAGTTGAAGTCGGCTTCGCCGCTTGCCTTGTTATCCAGTCACAAGGAGTGCATTTACTTTGCAGCAAAGCTATTGGAGCATGAAAAGCATTTGCTGCTGCAACTGGATCGCAAATCATTAGCTGTCCTGCTTCAGCACGAGCGTCTGACGCTGCTGCCAAAGAATCTGCAGGATCAACTGGAGCTGGCCTGCCAGAGCAAGCAACAACAGTGTAAACGAGAGGCACTGATAGCCAAAAATGAAGGTGTTCAGCAGAATGTCTACTATCAGCACGAAAAGGACTCACGCGACAATTTTCCCGGACAGCACGAGTTTAGGGCATTTAAAACACAACGCGATCTCTTCTACAAGGCGCGCAAGCAGTGGGAGCAGAGTCATTTGAATCGCATGTTCTGCTTTGCCAGGGAATTGGGATCGCAGGTGCGGGAGATCTTTAGACAGTCGGAGCACGCAGTGAATATGGCGCACTTTGCCAAGCTGTTTGTCAGTCAGCTATTGATGTCCAGTGGCGAGACGCAGGAGTCGCCAGAGGAGCTGGGCCTCAAGCTCGATCAGCAGCGTCTAAATCGGCTGGCGCAGCGCTTCGTTACCAGCAATTCAAGTGTTGAGGATCAGTTTCCCCGCACGCAGGCCTTCTTTTGCGACTTTATCAGTGAATGCGGTTCCCCGGCGTTTTTGGTGCAGCTGCAGTTGGCACTTTATGTGCAGCTTTTGCGCCACAACGATTCCAGCTTCGAATTGCTGCCACTGCAACCCGACGATGACGACGAGCAGGTGGCGGGTGTGGGGGTGAGGGTACATCAGCAGGCAGCTACGCCTTATATTGTGCGTCCGGAGGCGTTGGCCGAGATGTTAATGTTGGCCAAGTTCCTTGGCTTTGTATGTGCCTTTCCCTACAATCGATCAAGCACAGCGTCCTACGCCTGCCCCCAGCAGCTCCAGCTGCGTCGTCAATTCCAGCCGCCTTTCGAGATGCGCACGCATCTGGAGCGCGCCATGCGTCAGGGCAAGCTGCTCATAACACTGCCTTGGCTGGTGCAGTATCTTGCCATGTTGGATTTGGTTACAATACAGCTACCCGCCACCTTGGCAACACTCGAGCTGCTCTATGGCCTGTACGGCAATGCTCTTGCCATAACACCCCAACATCAGCTATTGCAACCGTGCGCTGCGTTTATCACGCGCTCCTGTCTGGGATGGCTACTGGAATCTCAACCTGTGCTTAGCAGTGGCTACTACACCCAGAGAAGAACAGCGAAGGAGGCAAGCCAGCCAAGTGAATTAACTGTTGCGCTAATCTCTGATTGTCTGCATAGTTTTTGTTTCTCGGACAAAGGAAAAGCGGCTGAGCTACTGGAGCAGCTTCTACCGGTGGCGTGTCCATTTCTGCATGAGTTTCGCGTGGCGATCGCACCTTCCCAGCGGCAGCAAGCACAACGGAATGGACGCTATCGCTACATAACCACCCGCATGGAGCAGCTAAGCAGCGGCAAAAATAAATCGGATATGAAAGATGAATCGCAAGCAGTGCAAGCATCTCCCATGGAGCAGCAGCAGCGCAAACTCGTGGACGCCTTTTTGCACTCTCAGAGCGCATCAATGCGCCGCCTACTAGAATTCGTTACAGAGCGCAGCTTCAAGTGTGTGGTCAAGGATGCTCAGCAAGAGATACTACTGCCGTCCAAGTCGTCGGCCGATGCCCAGGTTAATAGGATAAAGTCGACACAGCAGCACGAGGTGCAGCTGGAACTGCAGCGTATCTATCAGCAGGCACGCGTCCAAGCCAGTCAGCAGTGGGCGGAGCGGGTGCCAGCCATGTTGGATCAGCGCATTGAACAGTCGCTGCTGGCCCTGTTGCCCGCGAACACACACGAGGTTTTGCATCGTACATATGCACATTTGATTAGGCAACAGGCTCAGGCACAACTCCAGCAGTGGCTACAATCCAGTGTGCTACAGTCCAACTTCTATCACGGCGATCTGCAGGAAGTGGCCGTCAAGGTGTGTCGCGTCAACAGGAGCAGTGCACAGGCCACCAGCACCAGTTCTAATGAGATGTGCTTGACTGAGGCGGAAGATTTGAGCCTGTCGGGTTTACTTACACAATTGCAGCGTTGGGTGCACTGTCTCAGCATGCGCCCCGATCATCTGCCTCATCTGGGTGACCTGCAGGAGATTCTCGTGCACACGCGACAGGCGGCACTTGTGCCGCAATTGCCAGACTATTTCTATGAGCTACTTGGCTCCGTGTTGGTGCGCCTGCTCCAATTGCTTATCTGCAGGCAGCCGCAGCTGCTGACACAGATCGTTATTGGGATCGCGTGTGAGGTGTGGTTGGCACCTCAGCTGCGTTCAAATGATGCTGCCCCCGAATTTTTTGTGTCATTGCTCAGCGTCAACTTTGTGCACGAGCTGAGTGCCAATCTTGCCGGATTTCAGCTGCTGCACCAGCTGCTTCACTCCATGTTGGAGGCCCGTGTGCTGACCATCGATGAACTCAATCAGTTTTTTATGCCGATCTTTAAGGAAAATTGGGCGCCTCCCGTGTGGAGCGCTCTCTCCCAGCTGCTAAAACGATTGTCCCAAAATCGCAGCGGCGATGGCGACAACAAAGTCGATGACGACGACGGCAAGTCGCATTTGTTTATGGAAATGTTAGCGGATTTTTCCGAAGATTTGGATAGTTTTTAAGCTGAAAAGTTAATTATGTCATACGCATTTATCATACAAAATATGTTGTGTTTGCTGTGAATAAAAACTCTATTTTTTGCAAAAGAATTTCAACGTTTTATGTTTTAGGAAATGGATAAGATAACAGACGCCGCTTATCGATAATTGAAATGGCGATTGCGTCACTGGCACTGGCGAAACCTGACGAATATGTCGCTCGTTTTGGGTTGTGAAATGAAAAACGGGAAACGGTTAAAGGCCGACGTTACTGTCTCTGAGCTAACAGTAGGACAAACATGTATAAAAACCAAAAATTAAAATATACAAAAAATTTAGACTATTAAACGAATTTAGAGTTGAGGAATTTTCAACCACTGTGCAGCGCAAAGTGCGTAATGTTGATTGTCAAAGCTGTGGTTGACTGAATGTGTATGCTTGTCTGTGTGTGAGTGTCATTGTGCTAATTCTGTAAATAACGAGCAAGCGGTTATGCAATGATCAAAAGCTGTGTCTGAGTAAAGCTAATTGAAATTAATTGTTACTCACTCTCCGACCTCTCATTCTATTCTCTTTTAGTTGAGCACGGGCGAACTTTGGCTTGTCGAATTTGATGAGCAACCAGCAGCAGCAGTATTATATTAAATTTTAACTTTACAAAATCAACACATTAACGAACGAATAAAATAATATAAAAGATCGAATCAACATGGAGAATTTTACGCCGAAAGAGGTGAAAATCCTCGAGACCGTCGAGGATATTCAGGAGCGTCGTGAACAGGTGCTTTCGCGCTATAATGAGTTCAAAATCGAGACCCGACAGAAGCGCGAGAAGCTTGAGGATTCGCGTCGCTTTCAGTACTTCAAACGTGACGCCGACGAGTTGGAGTCGTGGATACACGAAAAACTGCAGGCGGCCAGCGAGGAGAGCTACCGCGATCCGACCAATCTGCAGGCCAAGATCCAAAAGCATCAAGCCTTCGAGGCTGAGGTCTCAGCGCATAGCAATGCGATTGTGTCGCTGGACAACACCGGCCAGGAGATGATTAATCAGCAGCATTTTGCATCGGAGACCATACAGCGGCGCCTCGACGAGCTGCATCAACTGTGGGAGCTGTTGCTAAGCCGCTTGGCCGAGAAGGGCTTGAAACTGCAGCAGGCCCTGGTGTTGGTGCAATTCCTGCGCCAATGTGAAGAGGTCATGTTCTGGATCAAGGACAAGGAAACCTTTGTAACGGCCGATGAGTTTGGCCAGGATCTGGAGCATGTAGAGGTGCTGCAGCGTAAATTCGACGAGTTCCAGAAGGACATGGCATCGCAAGAATATCGTGTCACTGAGGTGAATCAGTTGGCCGACAAGCTAATCCAGGATGGCCATCCCGAGCGTGACACCATTACCAAGCGCAAGGAGGAGCTTAACGAAGCCTGGCAGCGTCTCAAGCAGTTGGCCATTGTACGTCAGGAGAAGCTGTTCGGCGCCCATGAAATTCAGCGCTTTAATCGCGATGCCGATGAAACTGTCGCCTGGATAGCCGAAAAGGATGTTGTGCTCTCCTCCGACGACTACGGACGCGACTTGGCCAGCGTGCAGGCACTGCAGCGCAAACACGAGGGCGTTGAGCGTGATCTGGCCGCTTTGGAGGACAAGGTGTCCACATTGGGCGCCGAGGCGCAGCGTCTGTGCTCCATCCATGCCGATCACAGCGATCAGATACGCGACAAGCAGGCGGAAATCGCCAACTACTGGCAGAGCTTAACGGCCAAGGCACGCGAGCGCAAACAGAAGCTGGACGAATCTTACTATCTGCATCGTTTTCTAGCCGATTTCCGTGATCTAGTGTCGTGGATCAATGGCATGAAAGCCATTATATCGGCCGATGAGCTCGCCAAGGATGTGGCTGGCGCTGAAGCGTTGCTGGAGCGCCATCAGGAGCATAAGGGCGAGATTGATGCGCGCGAGGATAGCTTCAAGTTGACCACAGAGTCCGGAAGGAAGCTGTTGGAGCGAGAACACTATGCCGCTGCCGAAATCCAGGAAAAGCTGGCAGCTCTCGAAAATGACAAGAGCTCGCTGTTGTCGCTGTGGGAGGATCGCCGCATCCTATACGAACAGTGCATGGATCTGCAGCTCTTCTATCGCGACACCGAACAGGCTGACACCTGGATGGCCAAGCAGGAGGCATTCCTCGCCAATGAAGATCTAGGCGATTCGCTGGACTCCGTCGAGGCGCTGATCAAGAAGCATGAAGACTTTGAGAAGAGTCTTGCCGCGCAGGAGGAGAAGATCAAGGCGCTGGATATCTTTGCAACCAAGCTGATCGATGGCCAGCATTATGCTGCCGACGATGTCGCCCAGCGTCGCCAGATGCTCCTCGCCCGACGAGCCGCCCTGCAAGAGAAGTCGGCCAAACGTCGTCAATTGCTTGAGGACTCGAACCGTTATCAGCAATTCGAGCGCGACTGTGACGAGACCAAGGGCTGGATCAGCGAGAAGCTGAAGTTCGCTACTGATGATAGCTACTTGGATCCGACCAATCTGAATGGTAAAATGCAGAAGCATCAGAATTTCGAGCACGAGCTAAACGCCAACAAGTCACGTATCGAGGACATCACCAATGTGGGCAGCGAGTTGATCGAGAAGAAGCACTATGCCGCCGATCAAATTAACACGCGGATGCAGGAGATTGTGGTGCTCTGGGAAACCCTTGTGCAGGCGTCCGACAAGAAGGGCTGCAAACTGAACGAGGCTTGCCAGCAGCAGCAATTTAATCGCACCATCGAGGACATTGAGCTCTGGCTGAGCGAGATCGAGGGCCAGTTGCTATCAGAGGATCACGGCAAGGACCTGACGTCGGTGCAAAATCTTCAGAAGAAGCATGCTCTGCTCGAGGCCGATGTCATGGCCCACCAGGATCGCATCGAGAACATCAACGTGGCGGCCAACAAATTTATTGAGTCGGGTCACTTTGATGCCGACAACATTCGCAACAAGGAAGGCAATCTGTCCGCTCGCTATGCCGCCCTGGCAGCGCCCATGGGCGAGCGTAAGCAGCATCTGTTGGACTCGCTGCAGGTACAGCAGCTGTTCCGCGACCTCGAGGACGAGGCCGCCTGGATACGTGAGAAGGAGCCCATTGCGGCGTCGACAAACCGCGGTCGTGACCTGATTGGTGTCCAAAATCTGATCAAGAAACACCAGGCTGTACTGGCCGAGATTAACAATCATGAGGCTCGCCTTTTGAATGTTATTAGCTCCGGTGAGAACATGCTCAAAGATCAGCCATTCGCAAGCGACGACATTCGTCAACGGCTCGAGGCACTGCAGGAGCAATGGAACACTCTGAAAGACAAGTCGAATCAGCGTAAACAGGATCTGGATGATTCTCTGCAAGCGCATCAGTACTTTGCCGATGCCAACGAGGCGGAGTCTTGGATGCGCGAAAAGGAGCCGATTGCCACTGGTAGCGACTACGGCAAGGACGAGGACTCATCGGAGGCGCTGCTCAAGAAGCACGAAGCGCTAGTGTCCGATCTGGAAGCCTTTGGCAACACCATCCAAGCGCTGCAGGAGCAGGCCAAGAACTGCCGCCAGCAGGAGACACCCGTTGTGGACATTACCGGCAAGGAATGCGTTGTTGCGCTCTATGACTATACGGAGAAGTCGCCGCGTGAGGTGTCCATGAAGAAGGGCGATGTACTCACCCTGCTCAACTCGAACAATAAGGACTGGTGGAAGGTGGAGGTCAACGATCGTCAGGGCTTCGTGCCCGCTGCCTACATCAAAAAGATTGAGGCCGGACTTAGCGCATCGCAGCAGAACCTTGTGGATAATCATTCGATTGCGAAACGCCAGAACCAGATCAACTCGCAGTACGACAATCTGCTGGCGCTGGCCCGCGAGCGCCAGAACAAGCTCAATGAGACGGTCAAGGCCTATGTGCTGGTGCGCGAGGCAGCCGATCTGGCCCAGTGGATACGCGACAAGGAGAACCATGCACAAATTGCTGATGTTGTCGGCGAAGATCTGGAGGAGGTCGAGGTGCTGCAAAAGAAATTTGATGACTTTAACGATGACCTCAAGGCCAACGAGGTTCGTCTGGCAAATATGAACGAGATTGCCGTGCAATTGACGTCGCTGGGCCAAACGGAGGCGGCTCTCAAGATCCAGACCCAGATGCAGGACCTGAACGAGAAATGGAACAACCTGCAGACCCTGACCGCCGAGAAAGCCAGCCAACTGGGCTCTGCCCACGAAGTGCAGCGTTTCCATCGTGACATCGATGAGACTAAGGACTGGATTGCTGAAAAGGCCAACGCCCTAAACAATGATGACCTGGGCAAGGATTTGCGCAGCGTCCAAACGCTGCAACGCAAACATGAGGGCGTTGAACGGGACTTGGCTGCTCTGCGTGACAAGATTCGCCAGCTGGATGAGACGGCTAATCGTCTGATGCAATCGCACCCGGATACCGCCGAGCAGACCTATGCTAAGCAGAAGGAAATCAACGAGATGTGGGACCAGATCATTACCAAGTCAACAGCCCGCAAGGAGAAACTACTCGACTCGTACGATCTGCAGCGTTTCCTCAGCGACTATCGCGATCTGCTGGCCTGGATCAACTCGATGATGAGTCTGGTTACCTCGGACGAACTGGCCAACGATGTGACTGGCGCCGAGGCGCTTATCGAACGTCATCAGGTAAGGCAACGTAATCTATATTCTTTCCCAAAACTTCCCCAGAACCTTTCAAATGGGCAATGGAACTGCAATATGCTTAATATTGCATGTAACGGTTTCATTATTCGCTCCCAGACCTAAACTTTTTATTTATTTACGGTTTTCCCGATTTTTTTATATACTTTTGCAGAGTATATTAGAATTTGGTCACGAAAAGAGGAGTATAAAAGATAAAATATGTATATCCTTGATCAGTTGCAATAGGGTTAATATAGCGATCGGTGGAAAGCTCTGTTTTTGTTTAAAAAAAACCTTTTTTGCATGTTCCTATTTTTCTAACCGCTGAGTATTAATATAACATACATCAGTTAAATATCAAAAAGTTAACTATAGACACCTCTTCCATATGTCTGCAACAGTATTTAGACTTCGGCAATCCGAAGATAGACGTTCTTTTTTCGTTTCTGTTTTGATTTGTTTTCGGGGTATTTCTGTACCATTGCCCTCATTCCAATTCCCTTTACTCAATAATGAAATCAACGTCTTCTGCAAACAACAAGAACAACAACAATGGTTCATGGTTCATGACAACAACATAAATATACATCCATGGTTTTATTTCTCATCTCTAAACACAGGCACATCGTGCTGAAATTGAGTTCACACTGGGCAGCAGTACTGCATCACCATCCGGCGACGAGGTAGTTGTTCGTATACCACATCAACATCATCATCATCACCATTGTCGTTATCCATATTAATCCCGTGTTAATATATCATATTGTGCGTTTTTACTTGTTCTTTTGCTTTTTTTTTTTTTCGTGGAACAATTTGCGCATCAGCTCTCATTATAATGTTCTCCTGGGTACTCACAATGGATATCTAAGGATTTCAGTTGTGAATAGCCAGTGGCAGTTGATAAAGCTGATTAAATAACCCCAAATTTGTATTTATACACAAAATGTCATCTAATATCGCTTCGTCTATGCATCAAATGCAACAAAATTTAAACTTTCCTAGAATATATACATATATCATTTCATAGCCTCTCTTTTGTGTATCAAGAATAACAACGACACCTTTAACTAGCTGTATACTGATACCGGCCTTTATATTAAGAAAAAAAAAATAATATGGGTATTTATTAGCTTTGGTAATGAATAAGGATCTGTTTAAATTTCTGGAGCTACTGAATACCCTAAGTGTATGCTGAATAGGGTAGATTTCCTATGAAGCACTCAATCACTAAGAGTCATCGCAGTTACCTCACAAACATCATCTTCAATTTCCTTCGTTTCTGTTCGACGTTTAGTATTTTTCACTAATCCTTAAAGTTTGTTTGAGATTGCAAACGAATACAACAATGGTGCAGCTCAAATCTTTTATTGTTGTTCTAACCCGGCGTTTTTATACCTAATCCAGTGACAGATCTTGTTGAGCTCAAGGAACTAATGCATTTTCTTATTGTATATAGGAACACCGCACAGAGATCGATGCCCGTGCCGGTACATTCGGTGCCTTCGAGCAGTTCGGCAACGAGCTGCTGCAGGCCAATCATTATGCATCGCCGGAGATTAAGGAGAAGATTGAGGATTTGGCTAAGGCGCGTGAGGACTTAGAGAAGGCCTGGACCGAGCGACGTTTACAGCTGGAACAGAATCTTGATTTGCAGCTGTACATGCGCGACTGCGAACTGGCCGAGTCGTGGATGTCGGCGCGCGAGGCATTCCTCAATGCGGACGACGATGCCAACGCTGGTGGTAATGTGGAGGCGCTGATTAAGAAGCATGAGGACTTTGACAAGGCTATCAATGGTCATGAGCAGAAGATTGCCGCGCTGCAAACCGTGGCGGATCAGCTGATTGCTCAGAATCATTATGCATCCAATTTGGTGGACGACAAGCGTAAGCAAGTGCTTGAGCGCTGGCGCCACCTTAAGGAAGGTCTGATCGAGAAGCGTTCTCGTCTAGGCGATGAGCAGACACTTCAACAGTTCTCCCGCGATGCGGATGAGATCGAGAACTGGATAGCTGAAAAACTGCAGCTGGCTACCGAAGAGAGCTACAAGGATCCGGCCAACATACAGTCGAAGCATCAGAAACATCAAGCCTTCGAGGCTGAGTTGGCCGCCAACGCGGATCGAATTCAGAGCGTGCTGGCGATGGGCGGCAATTTGATTGACAAGAAACAGTGCAGCGGCTCGGAGGATGCGGTGCAGAAGCGTCTGACCCAAATAGCCGATCAGTGGGAATATTTGACGCACAAGACGACTGAAAAGTCGCTAAAGCTGAAGGAGGCCAATAAGCAGCGCACGTATATCGCTGCAGTCAAGGATTTGGATTTCTGGTTGGGCGAGGTCGAGAGTTTGTTGACCACTGAGGATTCTGGTAAGGATTTGGCATCTGTCCAAAACCTCATGAAGAAGCATCAGTTGGTCGAAGCGGATATCGTTGCGCACGAAGACCGCATCAAGGACATGAACAACCAGGCCGATTCCTTGGTCGAGAGCGGTCAATTCGATACTGCTGGCATCCAGGAGAAGCGTCAAAGCATTAACGAGCGGTACGAGCGCATTTGCAATCTGGCTGCCCACCGTCAGGCCCGTCTCAATGAGGCACTTACTCTGCACCAGTTCTTCCGCGATATCGCTGACGAGGAGAGCTGGATCAAGGAGAAGAAACTGTTAGTTGGCTCCGATGACTACGGACGCGATTTGACTGGCGTCCAGAACCTAAAGAAGAAGCACAAGCGCCTCGAAGCGGAACTTGCCTCACATGAACCGGCTATTCAGGCCGTGCAGGAGGCCGGCGAGAAGCTCATGGATGTCTCTAATCTGGGCGTGCCCGAAATCGAGCAGCGCCTGAAGGCTCTCAATCAGGCTTGGGCTGAGCTGCAGAATCTGGCAGCGACACGTGGTCAAAAGCTGGACGAGTCGCTGACCTACCAGCAGTTCCTGGCCCAGGTGGAAGAAGAGGAGGCCTGGATAACCGAGAAGCAGCAGTTGCTCTCTGTGGAGGACTACGGCGATTCGATGGCCGCTGTGCAGGGTCTGTTAAAGAAGCACGATGCCTTCGAGACGGATTTTGCTGCCCACAAGGATCGATGCTCGCTAATCTGCGAGCAGGGTAGCGACCTTGTCGAGGCCAGGAACCATCACGGCGAGTCCATTGGCCAGCGTTGCCAACAGCTGCGGAATAAGCTGGAGAACCTTAACGCTCTGGCCGCCCGTCGCAAGGGCGCATTGCTAGACAACTCGGCCTATCTGCAGTTTATGTGGAAGGCGGATGTGGTTGAGAGCTGGATTGACGACAAGGAGAATTATGTGCGCTCCGACGAATACGGACGTGATCTGTCCACTGTGCAAACGCTATTAACAAAGCAGGAGACATTCGATGCAGGTAACTGAAAATGGCAAACGGGTGTAAAGCGAGTGTATACATTTTTTAATCCTTCTTGTGTCCTGCAGGTCTCAATGCTTTTGAACAGGAGGGTATACACAACATAAGCGCTCTGAAGGATCAACTGATTAATGCTAATCACGCCCAGTCGCCGGCCATTCTGAAGCGTCATGGAGATGTCATTGCCCGATGGCAGAAACTGCGTGACGCGTCCGATACGCGCAAGCAGCGACTGCTGGCCATGCAGGAGCAATTCCGCCAAATCGAGGAACTCTACTTGACATTTGCCAAGAAAGCTTCGGCCTTCAATTCTTGGTTCGAAAATGCCGAAGAGGATCTTACAGATCCTGTTCGCTGCAATTCGATCGAAGAAATACGCGCCTTGCGTGACGCCCACGCACAATTCCAAGCGTCCCTATCTTCGGCCGAAGCTGACTTTAAGGCATTGGCAGCACTCGACCAGAAGATCAAGAGCTTTAATGTTGGACCAAACCCATACACATGGTTCACCATGGAAGCTCTTGAGGAGACCTGGCGTAATCTGCAAAAGATCATAGAGGAACGCGATGGCGAACTTGCCAAGGAGGCCAAACGTCAAGAGGAAAACGACAAGCTGCGCAAGGAGTTCGCCAAACACGCCAATCTCTTCCACCAGTGGCTAACCGAAACGAGGTGAGTCACATCGTTTTCGCTACCTTAACGCTATCCCACAGTTGTGACGTCACACACACAATCAAGCCATCTCTTTTGTCGACGAAAACAACTCTTGTGTGGTCTCCCTAAAAACTCGTATCTCTCGTAATTTCGTTAATTTCCATAATTTTCATAATGAAAAAGCGTAACTGAAACGTTCAATTCTGTTCTTCTAGATATTATATGCTGGGTTATAATCGTCAAGGGTAATTAAGAAGCGCGTTCCACCCTGCGTCACCATGTGGACGCGGGTCACTATCCTCTGCGTTTTAATTTCTTTTGTGATATCGTTTCGTTTCTGTTTCTGTTTCCGTTTCTGCCGTTGTTTGGCCATTGCAAAAGCTAAAAGCTTAACAGCTGCGCGTTGCTCCACTAACAGCAAAATGTAATAATGCGGGAGCTGCAGGCTCCCTCATGCTTTGTAAATATATATTAATTAATTTAGAAAAGCAAAAACAACATTTCAAAACAATATTAGTTCTAGTTTGAATTGCATTTTGTGCGTGCTGAACAAGCAGCGCTTAGCATCGATAATCGATCCATCGATTTCTTAACAATCGATGAGTTAGCTTTTGATTCTGTCAAAATTGTCAATTTCCTGTACAATCATTTTCAATTTTTTTTCACATTCGATTCAAAGATACTTAAATTCAGCATGTAAAAAAAAGTAGCATACAGAAAACAACAAGTAGCAAAAGCCGAATTTGCATTTATTTATATTTTACTTTTAGTAGCTTTAATCAAACAAAAATATTTGTTGTATTTTTTTAACTCGCTTTTTATAGTGATGTACAATCGTCTTTTTTAGTTGCTGAATATAACAAAATTTCTTAAGCCTCTTCAAATAGAACGGTCTTTCAAACGCTGTTCAAGAAACTCAAACCTAAAAGTTTGCCCATGATACGGCTTGGAAAACTGAATAAACTGCAAATGAAAAAGAAGTTCAGTTCGGTTTTTCGGCTTGGAGTCATGGCAAATACATTTCCAAACACTCGTAATCAAAAAATAAAAAAAACACTTGTATATATAAACATAAAGAACAACAACTTAGTTGTACGCCCCATAAGAATTACAAACCGCCGCCCTTAACCACAGACCTCTAACAAGATTTGCTTTTCTTATGCATTATATCCATTATAACTTAATCATGTTGATTCCTAAGCTTACATTCATGAGCCGTACTGTGTCGTGTCTTACTAATGATCGTTATTCTATTTTAAACAACTCAACAACGCACTTACACAAATATTTCAACATGCACAGAACATCGATGATGGAAGGCTCCGGTTCATTGGAGCAACAACTGGAAGCGCTTCGCGTCAAGGCCACAGAGGTGCGCGCCCGTCGTGTTGATCTCAAAAAAATCGAAGAACTTGGCGCTTTGCTTGAGGAACACTTAATTTTGGATAATCGTTACACGGAACACTCGACTGTTGGCCTGGCCCAGCAATGGGATCAACTAGATCAGCTATCGATGCGCATGCAGCACAATTTGGAACAACAGATACAGGCACGTAACCATTCGGGCGTCTCCGAGGATTCTCTGAAGGAATTCTCGATGATGTTCAAGCACTTCGACAAGGACAAGAGCGGCAAATTGAACCATCAGGAATTCAAATCATGTCTCCGCGCCCTTGGATATGATCTGCCCATGGTTGAAGAGGGTCAGCCTGATCCGGAGTTTGAGGCCATCGTCGATGTGGTCGATCCCAACCGCGATGGCTATGTCTCTCTGCAAGAGTACATTGCATTTATGATTTCCAAGGAAACAGAGAACGTACAATCCTACGAAGAAATCGAAAATGCTTTCCGCGCAATCACCGCCGCCGACCGCCCATATGTCACCAAAGAGGAGCTCTACTGCGTAAGTTTTAAGCATACCCTAATAGTCAAGTGCGTACATGTAATATTATATTTATTTCGTGCAGAACCTCACCAAGGACATGGCGGACTATTGTGTGCAGCGTATGAAACCTTTCTCGGAACCGCGCTCTGGCCAGCCAATTAAAGATGCTTTAGACTACATAGATTTTACGCGAACGCTATTCCAGAATTAAATTGCGTTTTTTTTTCAATGGCGCCTGAGAAAATGTCTTACAATCTATATCTAAAAAAAATATAAACATATGTGTACACGATTATTTTCGATAATTTTTAGTGACTAAGAACAAGAGAAAAATGCTTATTTTAGAAATAATGCCACAATGAACCCAAAACAAAACAATACGAGCACTTTTAACACGTTTATCTGCATATAATTTTTAGCTTTTGCATTTATGTATTTCTCTATCCCCTCAAATTGTATCTTAAATTTTGACATGAAAAAACGTAGTCTCAGTATACATATTCGGAATATATAGAAATACTTATAAATCATAACCATATGCAAATATACGCCACACTCTAGCGTATGCTAGGCAAATGCTTTGCTTTTAAAATACTACTATTCAAAATTGTCTTATTGTTCAGTGTTTGCAATTGAAAAATGATAAACAAATTTAAGATACATAATACCAACAACAATTAGCCTTTCCTTTAGTTTCCAGTTTACACGATCGGATACATATTTACGAGAATACTGAGAAAGTAAAATATTCAGAAAAACTTTTATAAAAATAAAAAATATTACTATTTGCCTGCGTGTTTACACTATAATAAATTGCGAATAAAAAATATTATGCTGCATGTCTTAAAGCTGCTAATTACGAATGTGGTTCTTTTTATTGATAAAACTTGTTTTTTAGAGTAGTTGCAACAGGACAAAACAAAAAATTTGTTTAAATCATATCAAGAATTTATTTATGCTGTCCACGTAGGCGGTGCTAAGTTTCTTGCCCAACGCCTCCTTGGCCAGCCATTCGTATTTAACGGCCGGAGTTTGCTTCTCATCCACATTGCCGGCCCGCAGTGATGCACGGTAAAAGAAGATTTTAGCGCCGACACTTTCGGTGCGCTCCTTGTTCGGATATTTGTACTTATGGACGCCGACAGGTGCATTACCGTAGAACAGCACCTGCAGGCCATTGCCACAGCGTTCGCGTAGTACACGCTCTGCTGTTTGGCGCATAGATTCGCCCTTCTGGCGCTGACCCTGTGGCAGCACCAAATGCTCCTGTTGACCCAACTTTTGCTTCACAACCAGATAAAGCGTGTCCTCCAGGCAACGGTCCGTTGAGCTGGTTTTGTTGGTGGCATCGTCTGGTGTGGTACGTGAGGCAAGTTCAAACTTCTTTAGTTCCTCGTTGTAAGCATCTTTCAGATCTTGAGCTGTTTGCTTGGCGACTGTGTCATCGAGGTCCACCTGCTGCTTACCCTGCTTTATAAGCTCGGCCTGCGCCATATCACGTTCGTGCTTCAGCTCGTAATCCGACTTTAGACTGTTCTCGTATTCGACGTTAGACAGCATTTCCTGAAACTGACGCTCCAGTGGACTAAGCGATTTGGAAACCACTGGCAACCGTTCGACAAGGACGCCGGCAAACAGGTCCCATTTATCCTTGACTGCACCGTGCGTAGCAGTGGACTGCACGCGCATCAATTGCTTGGCACCAATTTGTGTAACGCGACGCAACATTTTTATGTATTTAATTGAGTTTTTTAACAAAACTTGAATGTCTGCTCTTCGATTACATGAGCATAAGGCCAACGAGAAACAGCTGCTCTGCAACCGATAACAAGATTTTCGATATTTCAGCATTTCGATAATCATATTTCTAATTCCAAACGTTTTACGAAGACAAACATTTGCTTTGGGTTGCCTAAAACTCTTAATACGCTTGCAGAGCTAATAGAATGTCCGGCTTGGAGTCCTATATCAACCACACAGTATCCATAATCACGGCAGATGGACGCAATTTTATAGGCACACTAAAGGGCTTTGACCAGACCATCAACATCATCATCGATGAGTGCCATGAGCGCGTCTTTTCCACAACGGCGGGCATTGAGCAAATCGTGCTTGGCCTGCACATAATCCGTGGCGACAACATAGCAGTGATTGGCCTGATAGATGACACCATAGACTCGCGCCTTGACTTGGCAAACATACGCGGCGAGCCTCTTGGACCGGTCGTACATTGATTGGTATCCTAGTTTTTAGTTCAAATAAACTAGTAACTCATGAAATTTTTAATATAAATAGGCAAGTGATTTTTATTGAGATATAGCTATTCAGATTCTACGTTAAACTTGATTTGCTTGCAATCGAGGGTCTCCAAATCGATCAGAGCAACACTTTGGGTCTTGCAAAAACTGGGCACGCACACAAGACGCGTGCGTTTGCCGCCGGAACCGACGTGCAGTTCAGTTTCGAAGGATGTACAGTTGCCGGCAAAGTACACGTGCGGGCATTCCTTCATTATGAACGGGTCGTTGCTTACGTATGGATAGCAAGCTAGTGTATCCGGCGCTGTGGGCGCTATGTGGCCCCACGTGAGTGTACAGCGCAGGGCCTGCAGTGACGAGTGAAGCGAAGTGCTCCTTAGTAAATCGGACACGTTTTGACCTGCAGTGCCAGTCACAAGCGCGCTGTCCACACGACAAGTATAAGGATTGGACACGGATTGAAAGGATGACAGCTGCGCGGCCAGCGGAAACATACATTTGTGGAATGGCTGCTGCGGCAGCATGAAATTGGAAGGATCATAGGCTCCGGGCATAACGTCTACGTTAAGTGCTTTTGCCCACGATGCAAACCAGCTGTCTAGTTGTGTTACCGCCTGCACGGTGTCGGTTGCATTTGCCATATTGCGTGCCACCTGTAGGGTGGGCACATGTACCACAGCTGAACTCCGCACTGAATTACCAGCAATGATAAGCCGCACCGTGGAATGGGTATCGAGATTATTACCAAAGGAACCGCTAAGCCAGTACTGAAAAAGGTTTAAGGCATCTACGTAGTTGTGCGCCTGCAGCTGATCCAAGCCAGAAATTAATACCAGTTTGCTGCCTGGCGAGCGTTGAGCCAGTGGCTTCTGTGGCCCACTCTCCAGGAAAAGCACATCGACAACGTTGAAGAAACCTTCACTGTCAGTGTCGCCCTTGACAGCACAAACGATGCCTGTAGCCAGATTACGAACTTCCAGCTGGTCTCCCTGCAAACGCACACGCTGCAGTTCGTCCTCTAACATGACTTTGTCCTCGGGCTCCGAGTAATTTTGGCGTTGTGGCTGCGGCGCCAACTGATTCTCCTCGGAGATGTCGCGTAATATGCTGGGCTTGTGGGACTGATGCTTGTAGATGGTTCCGATAATGATGCAGTGTACGTTCTGCTCGCCTCGCAGCTCGCACAGCTTCATTATGGGAACCTGCTTATCCCATTTCGCCAACGCCAGTGGCGTCAAGAGGCGTGTCATTTCGGCCAAACGATGTGCGTACAGATGGCAGAATTGTTTTTGGTAGTCGCCGGTTGGCAGCAGATACGGACTGCTCAGGTTCTCGTAAGGACAATTTAGGCGCTTGTTCATTTTGTTGTGAAATTAAACTTGCTGTTTACTTAATATTTACCTAACTATGCGTCGGTCTTTTTCGCGCCAACAAAACACTATATTTTACTAAAGATACAGAGCTATCGATATTACTAACAATAGTATTTTTCTATTTGGAAGTGGTGCCACTAGGGCTGGAAGAATTAAGCGTCGATAGTCGATTGACGACCAGCTGATAAACTGATTAACTCGTTTACAATTTGCATCGTAGAAAAAGTTTTGGGTGTTTGCAATAAAACGCTTTTTAATGCGATTGAGCAATGATTTCGACCAATAAAAACTCAAGAAAGATGTTAAACTACAATTGGAATAACATGATGCAGCGAGTGTCTAGTGCCAAGTGCTGATTTGTGCGGATGTGTAAAAGCTCGAAATCTGTATTGATTTTTACGTTGCCTCCGCACTGCTCCTCTCAGCATTGTTTATTGTTATTGTTTTGCGCAGGCCGAAGGACCTAAACGATACGAACTGCGTCGAAAACATGCAGATACTGCTGCACTAGTCTTTTAATTAGTTGGTCCAATCAACATTGTATTCCCTGTACCATACATAAACCTGCAAGTTATCCACAATAAAGCGGCTTCACTGGTGGGGTAGGATACAGTCGGACCGAGAGAAATATGGGCGGCTCTGTGAGCCAAGTGTTTCGTTCGGGCTCGGCTCTTCTGTCCCATCGGGATGGCCACAAAGTATCTAAGGCTACAGAGGAAAAGATTCAAACACTGTTCGAAATTCTGCGTGCCAATCCCAAAGTCTCATTGCAAACACTGGAAAGTCTACTGATACAGATACCCAAAAACGAGAACATTTTGTTTGTACACGACGATTTCGGCTACAATATACTTCAGCGCAGCGTTGGACTCAACCACATCGATCTCACCAAATGGCTGCTGCACCGCCATCGACCGGATGTTAATCGGGCGCCATGCTCCCTACCCCTGCATATAGCAACGCTGCGCGGCTACGAGGAGTGTGTGGAACTGCTTCTCCGACATGGAGCCCGCATTGATGCCGATACACGAATGTGCTTTCCCGGCGCACATTCGCACAACTGCGAGGAGAGCGGCAAGTGGCATAGTAACGTAGATGACGTTAGCGAAAGGCTGAACACAAAGCTCCAGAATGCCCTATGTTATGCCATAGACGGTATATATATACATATACTAAATATTAAGAACTTAATTATTATAATCAATATATATCAATAATTCTTTAATTAAGGTGACCAGTATAATGTACTTAGCATGATGACGCAGAAGATGGAAGAGCCGTGGATACCATTTCGGGCCAAGAAACCGCTGCTTCATTTAGCTTGTGAACGAGGCGCCTGGAACTGCGTTCAGCAGCTGGTCGTGACGCGTTCCGAGGAGATAAATCTTATAATGGATGAATACTACCCCATTCACCATGCTGTGCTGCACGATGGGCGTTTTCTAGAGCTGCTCATACAACATGGCGCCAGCACCACTGTGCTGACGTGCACACAGCAGATGACCTTGCTACATGTTGGTAGGTCTATTTGCTGTCCAATTGAGTTTTGTATTTTACACCTTAATTTTGCAGTAATTTTCGCTGCGCGCAAGTCGGCCGAGGACACACAGGCTACGTTGCGCATTTTACTTGATCGCGGCTGTAAGGAAATGATAAACACCCCGGATACGCTGGGCAATACGCCCCTACATGCCCTCATCGTGCGTTATGCATTAGAGGAGGCACATTATTGCTACGACAAATGGAGCAAATGGGATGTGCTGCATTTGGTGCGTTTTCTGCTGCAAAACGGCGCCAAGCCGTCCATTAACCAGGCTGGCAACAGTGCCATGGCCTGTGTGTTTCGTCATCTTCGCGACTGGGAGGTCTGTTATGAGCTTCTTAATATGCTTATCAAGGAGGACGGTGCGTATTATTAATTATTATTTTAATATATTTTTCCGTGATTTGACATTGTCTCTTGTTGCAGGTGATCCCAATATTGTGGGCCGCGACGGCTCAGTGCCCATAATGGTGCTACTTGTGCCTCTGATAAACAAGGTTCATTTGCATCATTTCACGCATTCAATGAAGGTGAGTTGGTGCTTACTCTAACCCGCACTTAATAAACAATAAAGCTATATTGTTTAGGTTTGCTATCTGAACTGCATACGAATGTTGCTGCAGCATGGCGCCAATCCGAACTGTTCGTATCGGGCGAACTTAAAACCATTGCACGTGCTGGTCTTTACGGTCAGTGAGAACTTTACGCTTAACTGTGATGCACAGAAACGCACAAACTTTGATTTTATCAAAAACATTCTGTTGCTGCTGCTGCAGCATGGCCTGGACTGCAATAAAACATATCAGCACATTCTGCAGGCCGTTATGGATATGGTGCAGAACGTGCGTACTTGCCAAGATATGGAATGCATCTATGAGCTGACCTTGACGCTCATACAGTACGGCGCTGATCCCAATATAGTGCTAAGCAGCAAAACAACACCCGGCATTGCAATCTTCTCTAGCGAAATTGCCAGCTATGGGGAGGCGCTAGGAAGCGGAGCTGGTGGAGGAGGCGGCGGAGCTTCTGCTGCATTGGGCGAAAATACATTTCGCAACTCGTTTCGCACAAATTCGCGCTATCTGCTTTTTTACTATATTATACTGATAACGAAGAAGGAATTTATACTCAACGATCCACAATTAACATATACGGGCATAATACATCTATTTTATTTAACAATGGAACACGAACAGCTTTATAATTGCCTCAAGTCCCTGCACAATTTCTACGTCGCACAAGTGCCGCACAAGAAAACCGAACAACTGATTGCGCTGATCTCGACGCTCTATCGCCGACCGCGTAGCCTGAAGCAGTTGGCTCGCATGGCCATCTACGAGGCAATGAACCGTAAGCTGGCGCAAAATGTCAATCGGTTAAATTTGCCGGGTCCACTTAAGGATTATGTACTACAGTTTGAAAGATAACAAGTGCGAATGCGTCTAAGCAATTAAAGCTATATATAGCGTCGTCAGTGTTAACTTTATAACGACCAATGCTTAGGATCAACCACAACTAAAATCAATCATATTTGCAATTGTTGCGTTGCCCCCTAAAGCTACATACATATATGCACTTGTAATTTGTTACATGCCACACACCCATTGATACCTAGACACAATACATACGCATATGTAAGTATTTACAAATATACACAAGTACGATTATATCCATGCATTGAATAATTATTATGTATAAGATATGAAAACGCTTAAACGTACCTAAAACCATCCACATTCAAATCAAACATGTGCAATTTCTTTTATACGAATCTATTGTTCAAAACGCTCATAGCTAAATGGTGTATTTGTGAGTTTATTCAATTGTATAACTTTTACGTGTTGTGCTTCAATTGAGCAAATACCCCAGAAACACACGGCCCACCACCGCCCTTAAGCTGTTCCAATGCCTTTAAACACAAAACACACAAAACAAACCAACAAAAACCCAAACACATTCACTTCTCCAAACATTTATTGACATCTGCATAAACTTAAGGCTGTTTTTTATGAACAATTCGGGGTTCTCTTTTTTAGAGCATTATATATTTAAAGAAAACTTAACAATTGTTATACATATATATATATATATATATATATTATTGTAATTATTGTTGCTTAAAAAAAGAGTTGTTAATCTGATCTGTAATGTCATTTGCAATCGAATTGGTTCCGATAACGATAACATTGTTGCTATCGGTAATTTAATAAATACAAATACTTACACACGTAGTGCAAGGTGTTTAAAATGGCGTCTAACGCTTTTCAACATAGTAGCCGTTGACAACTTCTGCAGCACAAAAAAAAAAAAACAAAACAAGGCACACAAAACATTCAAGTTGCCTTAGTAACGATTAATAGGACATTCTAGTCAAGTGTAAAGTCGTTGCATGCTTGGCCCATAAGAAATTTATTCGCACAGCCGGTTTATATTTTGCACATGAAGAAAACCGTTTCCAGAAGCCGGCTGCATCATGTATAGTCGTAAACTGGAGCGCATGCATCGTCCACCCTCGGACATAAACAAATACGACAACGAGCCGTATATGAAAAACCCGTTGCTTACTTTTCGCATATCCGAGGTGCACGAGCGCCGACATTACACGTTCCTCAAACAGAGAGCTGCCGACATTAAAGTGAAGATAGCAAAAAAACCATGGGAACCGGAGCCGGAAATGCGCCCCTTGCCGCAAGTGCACTATGTGGACAATTTGCGGCGTGAAGTGCGTAAAATCGTTGTACCGCGTATGCTGCGCAAAACGGAAGCCAAAATATTAAGCTTTGCTTCGGAGAGACTGAAGACCAAGTATCCAGAGTTGGTTACTGCATATATGAGTGATGTGCATGAGGAGTACGATCGCCTAATGAAGATCTACAGCATGAAAAACATTCTACAGCATCCAGAATTCTCTGATGAAGATCCTTCAAAATTTGATTTACCTCATGCAGACTTCCATTCCAGTCTGCCCGGACGTTCAGCCAACTACAAATTGTATCTAGAGAATCGGCGCAAAATCGCTCAAAAACTTCTGATCCTGCAGCTGCCTATGCGCGTTATTCTAAGCATATCGGTAGCTGAACTTCCCAATCTGGCTTGCAATTTTCAATATGTGAGCAGCATGGGAGCCCAACAACAGCAGCTAGGTCTTTGTGGCCGGGAGGCGCTGTCATATAAGTTTTACCGCAAGTATATACAGAACCAGTTGGATAAGGTCAACACATTTCTCCGCTGGACTTGGTATACCCGGCTGGTGGCTGTACTGCGCCGCATGCTACGAAAACGTGTGATGCCATTGAGCGTTTGGAAGCGCGCTTGGTCTGGTTTAGAGGGCTTGATGAATCGTGAGGTGAATAACATGAAGATGCGCACATTTGAGGAGTTGTGCCGTGTTTGTAGTAATCCGCGCACCATGCCCGTTTTTCGGATGGCTCTGGGATGGAACGATTTAGAGGACGGCCTTGATATACGCCCAAATCTTTACAATATACAAGCTACTTTTGGCGAGATCGTGACTGAAATCTCAATGGTAGGCTATCGTATGGAGTCGCTTCAGCCTCAAGTGGACACGCTGACTACCTTTGCTCAGGTTAACGACTATCTAAAGATCGAAATGAATGAGAACTACGTGAAGGATGTGATTCACCGGGTTCAGGA
Source organism: Drosophila lacertosa (assembly GCA_004143845.1). Lineage (NCBI taxonomy): Eukaryota > Metazoa > Arthropoda > Insecta > Diptera > Drosophilidae > Drosophila > Drosophila lacertosa. Next base: position 62,924 of record SCDZ01000278.1, on the reverse strand, counting down.
GATAATTGTCCGCACGTACACCCAACTGACAGACTACGTTAATGACTATCGCCAAAAATATTTTGCTCTCTACTCGGCGGAGGAGCGTAATGAACTGGCTAAATTTCTGGAAGAGCCCCATGAATTCGAAGAATATTTTGCTCGCATCGAAACCTACTATGAATTTATTAACATGCTGCGCAGCGAACCGTCAACAGATTACTTCGAGATGGCCGTCATTGACAATGAGCCGGTTATACAAAGTCTGCGCAGCCTGGCTGAGAGCCTTATATCCAACATAACCGCCATTATTATAAGCGAGCACATTAAGGCGGAGGAGGAAATTTGCGAGGAGTTTGAAAAGATTAAAGATAGCGCTCTCTTGATCCCAAAGTCCACAGAGGAACTGCTTGAAAGTGCCGACTACATGATCTATGTGAAGATGAAGAAACTGGCTGAGCTTACGGATCGCATTCAACACTGTCTTCAGGTGGGCACCAATATTGTGGAACTCACTCAAATGTCCAAGTATCATTTCGATCTGACCATCAAAACGATAAACTGGATCAAGGACATAAACGAAATATGTGATTACAACGCATCACAGCAGGAGCACTACAAGTTTCTTTTTGAAGAGCACTTGCAGGAGGTCGTAAAGAAACTTAACACAGATATTGAAGAAATGCTGCCAAAGTTGGGCATTATTGATGATATGAGCAGGCCGGAAAAGTTTCGGGAATGCTATATTATACTTCAGAACTTCATAGATCAGTTGAAAACATTTGATGACTATGTGGCCTGGATAAACAAGGAGGAAAAGCTTTTTAAAGTTAATCAAACCGAATATCCAACTCTGGAAGTTATAAAAGGCTTTGTCTACCCTTTTGCAGAGTTAATGAAGTAAGTACGACTATTGTAATAAACATTATAGAAAACGTGTTACTTAAACATTTTCGCTTTTAAAGATACTGCATAGAATGGCAGCGCTATCTGAGTGTTTGGACTGATGGTCCGTTTGAGTATTTGGAACCAAAATTCGTTGAAACCACAACGGATGATTATTTAAAGGAGTTTCAAAGAAATCAGAAGTATTATCGCATTAAGATCAAGCAAGACATGGTTGAAAATCCCGTTTGCAAGTTTAAGGTAATTTAGCTACCTTATTAAGATCTACATATGCTCTATTATTATCTATATCTCTTATTATTATCTATATACCTACCTTATAATTTTAGGGCCAAACAGAAGATCCCGATCCGGAGAAACATCCGGTGCCCTTGCGACTCTGTACCACGATGATACAGTCCATCAAAGATTTTACTATTGGTGTTTTTATTGTAAACAACATGTGTAATCCGGCGCTGCGAAAGCGCCATTGGAAGGAAATGTCGGATATTGCTGGGTTTGATATAACGCCCGATGCCGGTACTACGCTACGGAAAATTCTTAATTCTGGCCTTGACAGCGTGCTTGATCAGTTTGAAATCATTAGTATTAGCGCCAACAAGGAACTACAGTTGTGGAACAACCTACAGCTCATGATAAAAGAGTGGGAGAACAAGGTATTTCCCGTGGGGCCATATAAGGAGACAGGTGTGTCAATACTCACCAGCTTGGACGACATACAAGCGCTTCTGGACGATCACATACTGAAGACGTTGACCATGCGCGGCTCAGCGTTTATGAAGCCCTGCGAGGAGGAGGTCCGCGCCTGGTATGATAAAATTATGCGCGTCAACGAAACGCTTGACCAGTGGGGCAAGGTGCAGGTCAATTATCTTTATTTGCTGCCAATATTCTCTTCTAAGGATATTGTCGCCCAGATGCCGGAGGAGGGTCGCCTCTTTACTATTGTGGAGCAGACATATACACGCAACATGGGCTTAGTGCTACGCAACCCGCTGGTCATGGAAACAGCCCCTGTTGCTGGTCTCCTAGAGTCCTTACAGAAGGCCAATGAGTTGTTGGAGGACATATCCACTGGTGTTAACAATTATCTGGAGAAGAAACGTTTATATTTCCCCCGCTTTTTTTTTCTGGCCAATGATGAAATGTTGGAAATTCTTTCCGAGACCAAAGATCCGCTGCGCGTTCAGCCTCATCTCAGTAAGTGTTTCGAGGGCATCAACATACTCGAATTCGATTCCGGAAAAAATGTCCTGGCCATGCTGAGCAGTGATAAGGAGCACATTTTATTCATTGAACAGATTTCTACAGTTGCTGCCGGTGGCAGCGTGGAAAAATGGCTGATTGGCGTTGAGGACGAAATGCTCAAAGCCGTGCGCAATCAGTGTGAGCTCTCCTTTAACCACTATCCCACAGTTAAACGTAACGAGTGGGTGATAGAGTGGCCCCAGATGGTGGTGTTGGCCGTTTCACAAGTTTATTGGGCCTCGCGAATGCATAGTTGTCTGCGGCGCAGCTACGGCGGCAATCAGACGGTAATGAATCACTTCTTTCAAGAGCTGACCAAGGAGCTGAACGACATTGTTGCTCTGGTGCGTTCGCCCGTAATAAGTAATCTGAACCGTATTACCATCAAGTCACTGATTGTGATTGATGTGCATGCTAAAGATGTGACCGAGGAATTAATACGAATGAAGATCAGCAGCGAATTCGACTTCCAGTGGCTGGCCCAAATGCGGTATTACTGGGAAGACTCCATAATGTTGGTGCGCATCATTAATGCGACGGTGCCATTCGCCAATGAGTACCTAGGCAACTCGGATCGCCTGGTGATAACACCGCTTACTGACCGCTGTTATCGTACCCTAGTTGGTGCCTACCAGTTGCATTTGAACGGTGCTCCAGAGGGACCCGCTGGCACAGGTAAAACGGAGACCACAAAGGATCTGGCCAAAGCGCTGGCCGTACAGTGTAAGGTGTTCAATTGCTCCGATGGGCTCGACTACAAGGCCATGGGCAAGTTTTTTAAGGGATTAGCCTCATGTGGCGCCTGGGCATGCTTTGATGAGTTCAATCGTATTGAGCTGGAGGTACTCTCGGTGGTTGCACAACAGATTCTGCTCATCATCCAGGCGGTGCGCGCCAATGCGACTAAGTTCATGTTTGAAGGCACAGAGCTAGTGCTGAATCCTGCCTGCTATGTCTGCATTACCATGAATCCCGGTTACGCAGGTCGTTCCGAGTTACCCGACAATTTGAAGGTGCTATTTCGATCCGTAGCCATGATGGTTCCAGATTATGCAATGATCGGCGAAATCTCGCTCTACTCTTACGGCTTTGTAGACGCCCGCAAGCTGGCTGTTAAAATTGTCACCACCTATCGCTTATGCTCGGAGCAGCTCTCCAGCCAAAACCATTACGATTATGGCATGCGGGCCGTGAAAACGGTGCTCTCCGCTTGCGGCAACATTAAAAAGCAGTTTCCCGACGAGGTGGAAGACATTCTATTACTACGCAGCTTGATCGATGTGAATCTACCCAAGTTTTTGTCTTTCGATGTACCGCTTTTCGAAGGCATCATCTCGGACATATTTCCTGGCATCAAGTTACCACACATTGATTACAGCCTCATGGAAGTGGAATTTAAACGCGTGTGCCAGGAGGAAGTCCTAGAGCCGACGGCGAGCTTTCTAGTTAAAGTCATTCAGACCTACGAGATGATTATTGTGCGGCATGGCTTTATGCTTGTCGGTGAGCCGTTGTCGGGCAAGTCCAAAACGCTGCAGGTGTTGTCCAAGGTTCTGTCGGCGCTCAAGGTAAAGGCGCCAAGCAAGAGCAACTATTTTCAGCATGTGCAGATGGGCATTATGAATCCAAAATCGATTACAATGAACCAACTGTATGGCTCCTTTGATCCCATATCCTATGAATGGACGGACGGTTTGGTGGCAAAGATCTTTCGAGATTTTGCAATGACACCGACACCAGATAGAAAATGGGTAAGGCAGCTGAAAGTGATTGATGAGACCTAGTTCATATCCAAGTTTGTATTTCTAAAGGTCATCTTTGATGGACCTGTGGACGCTGTTTGGATTGAGAACATGAATACTGTGCTAGATGATAACAAAAAGCTGTGCCTAACAAGCGGTGAGGTTATTACCATGTCCAATGAAATGTCCATGATTTTCGAGGTTATGGATCTGGCACAGGCATCCCCGGCGACCGTCTCGCGTTGCGGCATGATCTACATGGAGGCCACAACGCTGGGGTGGCGAGCATTTGCAAATACCTGGCTTAAGAAGGCCGATCCTCGTTGGGCCGATAAGGAAAACGTCAAATACATGCTAGACATGCTGCAGTGGCTGCTTGTGCCGGTAATGACAAATTAAAACAAAATTTTCCAGTTGCTTTAATTTTATTAATTTATAATAATTTCTTTTTTTTTTTGCAGTGTCAAACATTTATCAGGCGGTACTGCACTCAGTTTGTTAAGCCAGGCGAGTTTAATTGCATGCTAACGACTTTTGATTTGATTGACATGCTCATGGATGAGGCAATTGAGGAGAATCCAGATGATTATGACAAGTACATACAGAGCTACATACAAGCCGCCATGCTTTTTAGTTTGGTTTGGGGCGTGGGCGGAGTTCTAAATACAGAATCCCGTGAGAAGTTCGATGGATATTTGAGAAGCGTGCGTAAATAAGAAAACTAAAATTGCTTTTGTATTTAGTAAAAAATTGTATGCTTCCCAGATTTACGAAAAGGAGCCGGCTGCATTGGGCAAAATGGAGATAACACCGCCAGTAGAGGGTCTGATAGTTGACTATGTGTTTGTCTTTAAGCAGCGTGGTACTTGGCGCTACTGGCCCGAGATGGCAAAACGCATGGACGTGGAAGAAACGAAAATTGGTGTTATTGTACCGACTGTGGACACGGCTCGCTATATCCACCTTCTAAAGATGCATGTGCAGCACAGGAAGCGTATGTTGCTCGTGGGCCCCACTGGTACCGGCAAGAGCGTCTATGTGCAAAACTATCTGATGAACAAGCTTAATCCCGACCAGTACGAAACGGGCTTTATTACCTTCACCGTAATGATAACGGCTAACCAGACGCAGGAACAGATCATAGCCAAGCTTCAAAAGTGGAAGCGCGGCATCTTTGGGCCACCGAAGGGCATGGACAGTGTGCTTTTCGTAGACGACATGAATATGCCGGTGAAGGAAGTGTACGGCGCTCAGCCGCCGTTAGAACTGTTACGGCAGTTTTTCGACTATGGTCATGTTTACGATCTGAGGGATAGCTCCAAGGTCTGGATTAACAATGTGCTCATTATGACCGCCTGCGGTCTACCCGGTGGCAGTCGTCAGGATGTTTATGCGCGCTTTCTTAACCACTTCAACGTATACTCTATTAACACGTTCAGCGATGACACGATGTTCCGCATCTTTCTCAATGTAACGCTGTGCGGATTTCGACGTTCTGGACATGGACAGGATATCTTCGTTGTGGCCAATCAGATTGTGAGCGCCACACAGAGCATTTACAAGTGTGTGCAGTCCGAGATACGCGCAACACCCGCAAAATCCCACTATATATTCAATCTGCGCGATATGTCGCGAGTCGTTACCGGCTGCACGCTGGTGCGTAAAGAATCTGTGAACGATAAGAAAATGCTCATCCGGGTTTGGTACCATGAGGCAATGCGAGTGTTTTACGATCGCCTCGTGGATGACATTGATCGCAAGTGGATGTTCGAGAAACTTAATGAATGCCTTAAAGCCAATTTTAAGGACAAAGTAGAGACCGTCTTTGAAAAGTACTGTGCGGTAAGTACAATAATGAATCTGGAACGATTCTCATGTGGCTCACATTAACGTAATTTCAATTTTGTTACAGGATACAGATCAGGGTTTTACAATGGAAGCCGCTAACGAAATTTTCTTCGGTATGTACTTTGACGAGGATAGCGAACCGGATGAACGACGCTACGAAGAGGTTCCGAGCATGGAGGTGTTCCACAAGCTATCGGAGGACAGCCTGGAAGACTACAATTCCACGCGACGTTCCAAGATGGACATTACATTGTTTACCTTCGCGTTGCAGCACCTTAACCGCATCTGTCGCATAATATCGATTCAAGGCGCCAGTGCGTTGCTCATTGGCCTGGGCGGCTCCGGGCGGCAATCATTGACGAAGCTGGCTACTAACATGGTGCAGACATCCTTCTTCCAGCCCGAGATAACTAAGAATTATGGTGCCAACGAATGGCATGATGACATTAAAGCCATATTGAAAGAGGCGGGCGGCATGAATAAGCACACTACATTTCTGATCACCGAGAACCAGATTAAAATGGAACTGTTCCTACAGGACATTGATTGTTTGCTGAACCAGGGCGAAGTGCCCAACATCTTTCCCATTGATGAGAAGCAAGAGGTGCTTGAGATGGTCCGACTGGCCGCCCAGGGAGGCAATCGCAACATTGACGTTTCGGCACTGCAGGTTTTCTCGTTCTTTGTGAACCGTTGCAAGCAAAAGCTGCACATTGTGCTCAGTTTTTCACCTATTGGCGACGCGTTGCGGACTCGGGTGCGACTGTATCCTTCGTTGGTGAACTGCTGCACAATTGATTGGTACGACAGTTGGCCGGAGGAGGCGCTCCAGATGATAGCCAAAATGTCGCTGGTTGCTGTAAACGTGCCCTCGGAGGATATCAAAATGGCCATCATGGACACCTGTCAGTACTTTCATACGACGGCAGCGCGCGTCACAAGTGAATTCTGCCATGTAGCCAGTCGACATATCTATCAGACAAACGCTTCGTTTATCGAGCTGATCAGATCCTTTCAGACGCTTATCGCTCGCAAGCAAGAGGAAACAATGCTGGCAAAAATGCGCTACATCGGTGGACTAGACACTTTGGCTGCAGCTGCAGCAGCTATTTCCATAATGCAGCGCGATTTGGGTGCATTACAGCCCAAACTAGTTGCCCTGGCCGAGGCATCACGCAAAATGATGCTGGAGATAAACAAGGAGACCCTTGCAGCCAGCGCTGCTGCGGAGCAAGTGAAACAGGATGAGGAGGTTGCCTCCATTCAGGCTGAGGCGGCACAGGTGCTCAAGGGTGAATGCGAGAAAGACTTGGCCAAAGCCATTCCTGTGCTAGAGGATGCACTGGCCGCCTTAAACACACTGAAGCCGGCGGACATAACACTGGTCAAGTCCATGAAGAACCCGCCACCGGTCATAAAATTGGTGATGGCTGCGGTGTGCGTAATGAAGGGTCTGCCGGCAGAGCGCATACCCGATCCGTCCACGGGCAAGATGGTTAACGATTTCTGGGGGCCCAGTAAGCGTATTCTGGGTGATATGAACTTTCTGCCGGCCCTCAAGGAGTTCGACAAGGACAATATACCAGTTGAGGTGATGAAGCGTATACGCAAGGAATTTATTCCTAACAAGGACTTTGATCCCAAAGTGGTGGCTAAGGCCTCAAGTGCTGCCAAGGGACTCTGTCAGTGGGTAATAGCCATGGACCTGTACGACAACGTTGCCAAAGTGGTGGCACCCAAAAAGGCTAAGCTCGCTGCCGCTGAAAAGGAGTACGCCGACACCATGGCTTTTCTGGCAGAGAAGCGCGCCATGGCAGCAGCATTGGAGGAAAAGGTGGCGATGCTTAACATCGAGTTGGACAAAGCAAATGCGGAGATGAAAAAGACCGAGGACCATGCCGAGAATTGTCGCAACAAGCTGCTCCGAGCTGAGGCTCTGATTGGCGGGCTTGGTGGCGAAAAATCGCGCTGGAACAAAGCGGCCGATGATCTGCAAGAGCTTTATGATCATCTGCCTGGCGATGTGCTCATATCGTGCGGCATTATTGCCTACTTGTCGGCGGTGAACCTGCAATATCGATCAAGTTGCGTCAACGACTGGTTCAAGAAATGCATCGCATTGAAGATACCCTGTTCATCGAAGTATTCAATATCAGCAGTGCTGGGCTTAGAGGTAACCATACAGAACTGGCAGCTGGACGGTCTACCCAATGATGAGTTTTCCAGCGAGAACGCCATAATTTCATCTAACTCCAGCCGCTACAGTCTGTTCATCGATCCTCAGGGTCAGGCCAATAATTGGCTAAAGAACATGGAACGCAAGAATCGGCTGAACTGTGTGAAGTTTAACCAGAGCAATTACATGCGAATTATTGCAGAGGCACTGGAATACGGTTCGCCTGTGATTATTGAGAATGTGCAGGAGGAACTGGAGGTGCCCCTGGATCCGATTCTAATGAAGCAGACATTCGTACAAGGCGGTATCAAGCACATTAGCCTAGGTGAGAATGTGGTGCCGGTGTCGCCAAACTTCCGCCTTTATATGACCTGCAATCTGCGTAATCCTCACTTTCTACCTGAGACGTTTAATAAAGTGACGGTAATTAATTTTGCACTCACCCAGAACGCACTAATGGACCAGCTGCTGAGCATTGTAGTGGCCAAGGAGCGCCCCGATCTGCAGGAGCTGCGTATTATGCTTACCACCGAAGCGGCAGCCAATAAGGGTGCTCTTCGTGATGCCGAGAACATGATTCTGAAGACGTTAACCTCTAGCGAAGGTGACATTCTCGAGAACGAGGCGGCCATATTAATATTGGCTGACTCAAAAACACTCTCGAAGGACATAACAGAGAAGCAGGAAGCAGCCAAAGAAACATCCGCCAAAATCGAGGCGTTCCGTCTTAACTACAAGCCAGTGGCGGTGCATTCCTCAATACTCTACTATTCTATAACCGATCTACCAAACATCGATCCCATGTATCAGTTCTCGCTTAACTGGTACATCAATCTCTACATGTACTCCATTGAGACGGCCAACAAGTCAAAGGATTTGCCGCGTCGTATTAAGTTTCTGGTCGATGGCTTCACCAGGAATCTGTACAATAACGTGTGCCGCTCCATTTTCGAAAAGGACAAGCTGCTGTTCTCATTCATCCTAACCGCACGAGTCATGCTGGGCACGGGACAGGTTGAGATGCGCCATCTGTCGCATTTGCTAACCAATGCCAAAGAGTCTACGAATGTACCGCCCAATCCCGATCCCAGTTGGATAACTGATATAGTGTGGCTTAATGTGCTTCGCCTGGAAGAGCTCAAGGAACTGCAGGGAATTGTCCAGTCGTTCAGAAAGAATCTGCCCGCCTGGCAAGCGATCTATGATCATGTATCTCCTGAACTGCAGCCACTTCCGGCACCCTGGCACGACAAGACCACTGCGTTTGAGAAGGTTATAGTGCTGAAAGCACTGCGTCCAGACTCTGTGTTTCTGGGCGTGCGCAAATATATATCGGACGCTATTGGGGAGCAGTACGTTTCGCCGCCTGAGTTTGACATATCCAAGTCATATACGGAGTCAACGGCTTTAACACCGTTAGTGTTCATTTTGTCCCCAGGTGCAGATCCGCTGGGTTCTCTGCTGGTGTTTGCCGAAAAAATGGGCCAAGAGGAGTCATTCCAAAGCATTTCGCTGGGCCAAGGCCAAGGTCCGATTGCAACAGCTCTTATCAAAAACGCTCAGGAAATGGGTTATTGGGTGTGTCTGCAAAACTGTCATCTTGCCGCATCCTGGATGCCGACGCTGGAATATCTTTGGGAGAACATGGACACGTTCAACACCCAAGGTGAGTTATAATATTCGATTTGATTTAACTTCTATTGTAATTTAAATATATTTTTTCTATTTTTAGCCAACTTCCGCATTTGGCTTACTGCATATCCAACACCGCAGTTTCCAGTAACAATACTTCAGAACGGGGTCAAAATGACAAACGAGCCACCAACGGGTCTGCGAGAGAATCTCATGCGCTCCTACAATTCTGAGCCAATCAATGAGCCCGAGTTCTATATGGGCTGCGCTAAGCAGGATCGCGCATTTACGCGTCTGCTTTTCGGCATCTGCTTCTTCCATGCCGTCGTCCAGGAGCGACGCAAATATGGCCCATTAGGCTGGAACATTGCCTATGGCTTTAACGAATCCGATCTGCAAATATCAGTGCTTCAGCTTAGCGTACGTCAATCCGTGTTCGAGGCATGGCGAACAACTAACCATACAAAAATTATGTTTTACAGATGCTGCTCAATCAGTACGAACATGTTCCGTATGACGCCATCTCATATTTGACCAGTGAGTGCAACTACGGCGGACGCGTCACGGATAACTGGGACAGACGGGCGATTGTTACAATACTAGCTGATTTCTGCAATGCGCAAGTTGTAGGCGATAGTCGCTATCGATTTGCCACCGATGATCGCTACATACTGCCCCGCAAGACGGAGCATCGCGAGATTTTGCGCTATCTGGATGAGAGCATGCCGTCTCTAGCGCCACCAGAGGTTTATGGGCTGCATGCCAATTCGGGAATTACACGAGACTTGCAAACGACCAAAACACTACTGGATTCGATGCTACTGTTGCTGGGCAGCGAGGCAGCTGGCTCTTCCAGTGGCGGCGTGAGTCCCGAGCAAATGGTACTAGACACAATCAAGCAGATTGAAATTGACATGCCCCCCGATATGGATATTGAGGCCGCGGCTGAGAAATATCCAGTGGACTACAATGAGTCTATGAACACGGTGGTCGTCCAAGAAATGGAACGCTTCCTTAAGCTGCAAAAGGAAATTCGTTCATCATGCCGGGACTTGGCCATGGGCATTAAAGGCATCATTGTGATGACACCGGATTTGGAAAACGTGATGATTGCAATGAAATTTAATCGCATACCGGTCAAATGGATGGGCAAGTCATATCCGTGTCTGAAACCACTTGGCTCCTATGTTCAGGATCTGTACAAGCGCCTTAATTGGCTGCACCAATGGCATCGTGTCGGCAAGCCGCCCACCTTCTGGTTGTCGGGCTTTTTCTTTACGCAGGCTTTCCTCACTGGTGCCATGCAGAATTACGCTAGAAAATACAGGATACCCATTGACACATTGACCTTTGATTACGATGTCCTCAAGGTGGACACAAAGACCTCACCACCAGACGACGGCGTCTTCTGCAACGGTTTGTTTTTAGAGGGAGCACGTTGGCACTGGGAGCAAAATATGCTGGTCGAGCAGTTGCCCAAGGTGCTTATGTATGTAATGCCAGTCGTTTATTTCCGGCCCTTAACCATACTAGAATTAACCGAGGGCACACGTTACCGCTGTCCGTTGTACAAGACGGGTGAACGCAAGGGCACACTTTCTACAACAGGACACTCTACAAATTACGTAGTACCGCTGCTCCTAAACACGCAGTTGAAAGCCTCGCACTGGGTTAAGCGCAGCGTTGCTCTCATTTGCCAGACTAACGATTAAAGGACACACTGAATTGAATGTGTACGAGGATTAAACAGTTAAAGAAAAACAATGACGACTTGAATCAAACGCTGTTATTCAATGCGTGTGTATTTATTAGACATTGATCAAAATTAGAATATGAGCGCGCTTATTTGTATATTCACAGCAATTGAAACGCTTTCAAATAAAAGACGTAGAGGTCGCACACTCCGAGGTGCTCGCAACACAAAATATAAAAAGAAAACAATTATTTCTGGGACTTTTCAAGCCCAGTGAAAAACAAAAGAAAAATACGTAATGTAGACTTTGGATTAGTGAGAGTTATGACAATGCTGATGATGCAGATATTTACGGATATAACAGCAGTTCTTACTGCGAGCGACAGCCGAGTGGATCGGCATTGGTCTCATCGGAACTGCTGGGATTACTGGTACGCAGCAACGGCTCTGCGTTGATCGACGCTGCATTTCCAGCACTTAGGCTGCTGCTGCTGCTGCTGCTACTGCTGCTGCTAAAAAGACCTCGGTTACGCACCCGTTGACCTTGTCCAACACTTGGTAAATTGGATGTATTGCGTCGTGGATGTATTAGCTGACGTAAAAAATGGTGAATCTGATTGATATCAAAGTCGCCCACATCCACAATGCTACGTCTAAAGTTCCGTTGCAGCGTTTCTTTCAATGCATCCGCACGCGGTACTTCCTAAAGTTTAAATGTTCCAGTTAGTTCGTATAAAAAAGTAAACGGTTTAACTTACTGGCTCTGCTAGGCCACTGGGCGTCCAAATTTTAACGTTGTGATCTAGACCAGAAGTGGCCAGCACAGGCATCCATGGATGCTGCTCTAGACAGTTAACAACCCCAGAATGATCGCCTTTTACAAAGTTAATCACCGCCTCGGTGTTTTTGTCCCAGAAGAAAATGTTTCCGCAGTCGCTGCCGCTGATTATGTATTCCGAGTGTGGGCCGAAGAAGTTGACCCCCTTGATAGTGCGGCTATTGCTATAAGAGTATTTGATGTAGTTAAGATGTTAAAGTATGTTGTGCGTATCTTACATGTGCCCTTCATAGGAGTGCAGAAATTCACCATCCTGATAGTTGCGGCTATCATATAGATATATGCCCGCATCGCTGTACGAGGCAAGAATTTCGCTACCGCTGTGATTGTAGACTGCGCAGGTGATCTGCGTTATTTTCGTCTACACATAGATGAGAGTGGAGGAAAAAATTTAGAAAATGATTTAGAGACCCAATTTATTTGCTATGGCTTACATCTTTAAGATCCTTGGGGGCCATTTCGTGTGCCGGTGTGGTCATCTTGCGCTTATCATAGACCCGTAGCTTTTCATCAGAACCGCTGACGCAAAACTCTGGCATATACGGATGGTGAGCAATGCTGAATAAACGAACGCGCCTATTACCATCGCTCGAAACGCAACGTAGCATTATCGTGGGTGTATTAGTACGTAGGTCAAAGTGTTTGACCGCTGCGTCTTCGCCGGCGCTCATCACCTCATGCCGGCTTTGCGGCACCACGACAAGCTTATGTACGGCATCATTATGGCTATACAAACGCATGGGCTTTATGCTACTGCTACCGGAAGGCGGTATGACGGTGCGTCGCACCTGACCGTCGCGACTGGAGGACACAACGTCCAGGCAGCCAGCGCTGTCAATGAATTTCGATTGAAATATATTAAGGCTGTGGCCCGACTTAAAGGTGTGCATTGGCTTGCCATTTGCCCAGTCCCACACAATTATGTTGAGATCATCGGATCCAGAGCAGATAAGATCGCCCGTACGATTAAAGCTCAAACAGTTTACACAGCAACGATGGCGACTTAAAGCATTTAGCAGCTTCATACGTTCAACCACCTGGCGCGATCCGTAATATCCCTGACTGAAGCTCAACGTCGAGGTGTGGCCACCACGCCAACCGATCCGGTTGAACAAGTTGTGCTCGCGCCGCATAAGCTCCCCCGCGAAGTTCCAATTATAAGACGGTTTCGATTTGCCCATAACTTTGTTTACGGCAATCTCAATTTGTTCTTTATCGGCAGGATTCGTTTCCGCTTCCTCATTAAAGTTGTCGTCCTATTTAGTGAATAGAAAACAAAAATATTCATTTTTCATATAAGAAAGCGCACAACTTACGGAATAATACATATTAAATATTATTTTCCGTATTTACTTGTTCTGACAATTCTAGACTACTAACTGTTTTGTTGTTAACTGGAGTATATCTGAACGCTCTACCGTTTGACATTTAAATCAATACGATGTGTTTTTTAACATACATATGCAAGGAGTGCTTTGGTTTCTCTATTTTTGATTGCAAGCGATTTCAACATCGAAACTACTTACCGAGTCAATATCGTCGTTGCTAGACGTTTGATGATGATGCCACAAGCCGTTGCTAGAATGAGAGCTGCTATCATCTTGTATGTCTGCTGAAGGCGAGCGAGATGCATCGTCCGAAGCGAGCTGCAGTGCTGACACAACTGAGTCGTCGTCGACGTCATCATCGACATCCGTGTCATTGGTATCGCTCATGTCAAATAGATCGTTGCTGCTTCTTTCACTGCTGCTGGACTCCATGTTTGATAGTGTTGAGCGATAGGAGCGAGCCCGCTGAACGCGAGGGCGAAAGATTATATACGAATTGGCATCCGCACCGCCATTTTCGGTATCATTTTCAGCAGTCCTTTGAGCCTGTGCGTTGAGAAGTCTGGCTTCAAACGGCAATATATCCAAAAATGGATTTGAATCAGATGTGTCTGATGCATAGCTGGGTGCCGGTCTATCGGCTGCATTGTCTGTCAAAGTGTCATTAAGTGGCGATAGAAGTTGTGAAGAGTGAGCGTCACCCTCCCCAGCGTTTTGCCCAGCAGGCTTTATGCCTGAAGCCTCGTTTTCTGATGCATTGTCAGCTTTTGATGTGTCACTATTCTGTTGCTTTGGGCATTCTAATTTGCTTTTGTCGCAGTTATTGTTGTTGTTGTGGCTATTTTCAGTCTCGTTTGCCACCTTTCTGCAAACCAAAAAATCGATTAATAATGCATAGGTATGCGCTTACTTCTCACTTACCCTGGCAACGTCGAGTCCATTTTAGGCACAGCAGCCTCTGCTTCTGCTGCGTCGCTCTTTTTTTCATCGCAAGTTTCATCTTTGGAGTTAGTGCGTTTTAAACGCTTACAGGCTGTTGGTGCGTCTGCCACAGAATCCTTACCTTTATTGTCCATTCTACAAACGTAGATTGCTCGAAATAACGAGCAGATAATTTTTATCAATAATATCCACCTGCAATCTGTTCCTCTCGATTTTCCTGTGTACGCAGCACAAATTTTGACGATTGTTTATGTTTAACGCAGTGATGGCAAATGGACAGCGATTACAATTCATAAGGGCTACGTTAATAATTTGGCCAGCAATTGATCGGCATCGATAAGTATATCGCGCTAAGTATGAAATTGTTTTTGTTTTGTTTGCCTTGGGTGTATTTAAGATAAATATTATATGAATTAATCATATATTGACATTTATTTCCAAATTGCACGCCCTAATGAAACTTAACTAGGTATCGATTAGTTGGAAGCACAAAACATAACAGCATATGTACTCTTAATAACGCGCACAATACATAAGCTTGACTTGGGCCCAACTCTTACGCTCTTTGAGACGTTAATGTCGACGTCTGTGTTATGTTGAGCGAGGGCGGTTATTCTTTGACTCTTAACTCGTTAGTCCGCTCTTCGCTGGCACTGGCTGTTGGTGGTGGTATGGGGTTCGGCTTGACTGGCTCACAGTGTGGCCGTGGTTCCAGCGCGACGCAGTTTAGTTATTGGTAGTAGCGCGTCGACTACGGAACCAAATTCTGTAAGCTAGCGGGCATATAAAGTGCCACTAGGTATAAAAACACGTCTTGAAGCAATAAAATATTGTACGTACAAACTAATATAACAAATTACGATTTGCATATACATTACAGTGTACACATACAACGGTTTCTATCTGGAATATGCTGTGCACGTCAGCTCAAAAAGTACTTATGATATTCAAATTTACGAATTTTAGGTGCGTAGTCTTAAGTGAATGTGTTTTAAGCTGAATCTACTCTTCCGTTAGGTTATGTGGGAATGGATAGGCAGTGCTAATTAGCTTTCCACACACTGCGCAGGCGCAGCCAAGGCGAATACTTGGGCGAATGATTTTACAGGCCGCATTCAGTTTCAGATTGTGTTCTTGGAACCGCGATCTGGTTTTTTCCTCTCGATTTCTTTTTGAGTCGCGTCTAAATTTTGTTTCTTTTTGTTTTTGCATGATTCGCAGTTGCCTTTTGTGTGCGACTCGTGACGTGAAGACAATACCGGTTTGCCTCAATAAGAAACACAAAAAAAAACATAAATAAGATAAGGAATGGAAAAGTGAAATTGTAACTCAATTTGTAACCTCAACAAGTGCACATTTATGCCAAATTCTTATCAATAAATGCAACTATTGTTGTTTGCCAAACAATTTGGCTGATAGCAATATGTTGTCTTCTCGAGACTAAAACTCGCTGTAGATGTGAATGCGAACCCGTTGCTGAACTGTTGTGTAAATGAATCATGCTGTTGGTCGTTACCTGAACATTTACAGTTTGCATTTAATTGTGCCGGCTGCCATAAGAACCTGCCGGAATGACTTGTAAGGGTGTACGAGCAAAAGTCGAGAATCGGGTTTCACAGCCCACATAACGACAAATTTTATTGGCTCAACAGTCAGGAGGGTTGCCTCAGTTGGAATACCCATACAAGTGCACTGGTCAAAAATCATCGACTGAAAAATGTCTTATAACCAGGTTCAAGCTGCAGTTATATGTGTCTCTTCATTTTGCAAGTGGCATTAATTTGCATAAAACTAGATCATGTTTTTTGTATATTTAGTAAGTAAACCACAGAAAGTACGTGAAAATAAGTTAAAAATACATTCTTTTTAAGGATATAATATGATACACATCATTATAAAAGTCCACTTAAGCTCCAGAGATTGTGTCGATGATTCACTTTCCATCAATTCATGCACGAATCTGACGGCGTCGCTTGATTTTCGTTAACGCGCCTTTCACTTTTCAGCGTCTCTTTAATTAAAGGAGACTTAATTGAGCTAAATTAAAAGTACATAGTAGATAAAATATGCTTGTAGATATATGTATATACATATACATATGTGTTCATACCGCAGTTCACTTAAGCGGCGCCAGCTCAATTTTGATTTTCTGTGTTTTTGCCATAGACGATGCACTTGCCCAAGGTGCACGGAGTAGCATGTGGTGGTAAGACGCTGTTGGTGCTTCTGTTAGCAATGGTTGCTAGCACATTTTGGGCTTCTGTTTCCGCCAGGACTGGTAAGTGTTTGTGGTTGACCGCAAAGGGGATGCAGATTAACAGCTCCTACATATTTCAGGACCTACACACAACAAAGTGGTTGTTTGCTACATATCCACATGGGCGGTGTATCGACCAGGTCAGGGTGCTTATTCCATAGAAAACTTCGATCCGAACCTTTGCACACATGCTGTCTACGCCTTTGCTGGCCTGGACATCACTCAGTCAGCTATCAAATCGCTGGGTAAGACATGTTTAAAAAATATAATGTGCAAATAAATAAATTGCCATATGTTGTCGTTGTAGATCCATGGCAGGACCTGCAAGAGGAGTACGGCAAGGGTGGCTATGAGCGCTTGACAGCTTTGAAGCGCAGCCATCCGCATCTAAAGGTCAGTTTGGCTATCGGCGGCTGGAACGAGGGTTCGAAGAACTACTCCACGCTGGTGGCCAATGTGGAGCAACGCGGACGATTTGTAAAGCAGGTGTCTGGTTTTGTGCGCAAATACAACTTTGACGGCCTAGACTTGGACTGGGAGTATCCTACGCAACGCGGTGGCAGCCCCCAGGATCGTGAAAATTTTGTTGCGCTGACCAAGGAACTGAGGGATGAGTTTGACAACCATGGACTGCTGCTTACTTCGGCTATTGGCGCCGCCAAGAATGTGATCGATCAGGCCTACGATGTGCGTCAAATCGCCGGCTATCTAGACTTTCTACATATTATGTGTTACGATTATCACGGAAGCTGGGATCATAAAGTCGGGTACAATAGTCCATTAATGGCGGCCGCTGTGGATCCATTGAGTGTGGTAAGCATGGCCGGAACTTCCTGTATGTGTTCATCTTTAGGATTATTCAATACTTTCAGGCATACACCATCGACTACCTGCTAAAGCTGGGTGCTCCACCATCAAAACTGGTGCTGGGTCTGCCCTTCTATGGACGCACTTTTAAGACTGTATCAGAAGGTAACGTCGATGACACCAGCGATGGTGTCGGTTTCCGTGGTCCATTTACTCGCGAGGATGGATTCTTAGGCTACAATGAGATCTGTGACATATTGAGTAATAAGACTTCGGGCTGGTCCAAGAAATGGGACGGTGGAACCAGCCAAGTGTTAGCGCGCTCAGAACGCAGTGTTTTTACACAGGAAGTTAGTGTCGTCGCCTTTGATAGCTCACGTTCCATCGCCAACAAAGTAAAGTTTGCCGTTAAGAAGCGACTGGCAGGCGTTATGGTGTGGTCTGTGGACACTGATGACTTCCTGGGCAAATGTGACCTGGACGAGGATACGTATGCTGATTTTAGGCTTGTAACAACTGCGCCAAGGCGGCTCAATCAAAATTACCCACTGTTGCGGACTATTAACGAGGCGACCACGCTTGCACTGGAGGAACTGGTCGCCGACGAGGTCATCATACCGGATGAGTCAGAGAATGAAATACCACACGGCAATATTGCGAATCGTAAGAATGCAGCGGCGACCTTTGTATGCGTCGGTGTAACGATCAGCTCTGTTCTTACATTGTTTTATAGTTTAACGCATTGACATTTTTGATAAGTGCCTTAGAGTTTACTGTGTACTTGTTCCAACTACCGTTCAGCTGTCAGTTTTAGTCGCGCATAATAAAAGTCAAATATTATTATTTTTATATAAGTATGTGTGCAAATTTCTTTTGAGCGCGCCTGTGTAGTTAAATGAGTATCGCTAAGTGCACTTGTTTTAGTTTTCCAGCCCTCGTTCGTCTATCGATTAGTTTGGTGTAACTGTTTTTAAATAAAACGCTCGTAAGAATTAAAATTATTTGCCTTCGTATACAAACAAGTGTAATTGCTTAATAAATTTAACTTGCAGTCTAGCGTTTAACTAGATACATATATATGTATAAATATGTTTTTGTTATTTTAAAGTGTGTAGGTGTATTGTAAGTTTGCAACTATATAAATACTCAAGTAAGTGTAACATAATTTGTTTAATATTTTCATAGATTACCATTGCTACAATTTTAACATTCAATACATTACTACAATATATGATTTGTATATACGTACTTGTGTATGCTACGTAAAATAGATGGCATAAAGTAGATAAAGCAAAGTTTTTGGGCACATGGACCTAGGCGTAAATAGGCGGAAAGAGTGAGAGAGAGGCAGAAAGATAAAGAGAGAGAGAGAGAGAAATTAAGCTCACATCAAGAGCACAACTAACTAGTACTTGTTCTTATTAGAGTTGATGGATGGCAAACATTACAAATGCGACGATCTTTTTAGAAATCATAAGGAAGACAGTAGACTGATTGCAAGATTGTGTGTGTGGGGGTGTGTGCGAATGGGTTTGTGTATTGAAACCTAGACGAAAAGTTCCATTTCGTCTCACAAACGTTTGCTGCTGCCGCGCACCGGCCCACATCCACTGCCATCAGACCAGTCGGATCGTTCGGCAGGACAACCGCTGCTCTCATAGATATCCAAATGCTCTCTTGATCGGCTTTTAACTTTGCTTGACTTGTGCTTGCTGCTGCCGCCGGCGCCGACAGAACGTTGCAGCTGATAGCGATCGTTAATCATCTCGTAATGGGTCTGAGAGGAGTGTGAGGAGTCACCACCTGTAGAGCTGGTGCCGTTGCCAGTAGCCAGCAGCAGCTCGTGAATGTTTTTAGTTGAGCGTCGATGCGCCTCCAGGCATTGTGACTCCGATGAGTATGGAAATGAGGCAACGAAATTTGCAGCTGGAGTCTGCGTTGCCGGCGAATCACCGGCAAAGCTGGCGGGCGGCGGTGGCAGTGCCCCATCACACGGCGTCGATGGCGACAGATCGGTGAACTCAGTCTTGGCTTCGGATTCAACAGAGCACATGCTTTGGCGTGAGATGTCCTTTTGCAGCTGCTGTTGCTGCTGATCCAATGCGGCGCTCTTTAGCGTCGGTATATTGAGGTTGGAGCTCTCGTAGTCATCCTCGAGGCGTGTCTGTGGAATTGGCAGTCGACTGCGTATAGAGTGTTCGCGTCTGCCGAATCGCTGCGCCAGATAATCCTCATTGTTATTGTTGTTGTTGCTGCTGCTCTGGTTGCTACTGCTGCTGTGGCTGCAATTGCTGTGCTGATGCTGGTGTTGGTGATGATGCACCTGATGCCGCTGCGCATTATCGTAGTAGTTGTCGTTTTTCACGGACATATTGCAGCAGCTGCTGACATCTGCAAAATAAACCTCTGATTCGGCGCTTTCCAGGCCCTCGCCACCGGCTGGAATTTGAGCTTTGGCAATGGCACCATTTGAATCCTGGTAGCCGCTATTCTCCACACCGTTAACAGCCTGTGGCTGCGCTAGCTGCTGCTGCTGTTCTAGTTGCTCCTGCTGCTGCTTGGCGGTCACTTCGCAGGCAAAAAGTTGCTGCACATTTGGCCTCTGCTGGCTGGCATTGTTCTGGGGGCCAATGCTTTTTGCGCCTGCCTCAATGCGTTTCTTAAGCTTGCGGGTGGGCAGCGTGTTGGAGCAGCGATCGCGTTCCCAGCCATTACAGCCGTCGCTGTCAGAGTGCGTATTTTCATATTCACCATTACCCACAGCCTTTGCCTTAAAAACAGCGTTGCGTGCGTTAGCCACGGCGGCAGTGCCCCCGGTTAGACCGTCCATGCGCTCTAATGTGGCGGACTGGCCCTGATGCTGGCTACAAGGACGCGTTTGCTGGATAAGTTGCTGCGGCACTTGCTGCTCCTGTTGCTGTTGCTGAGGCATTAACGCCGTCGCGGACGGATTGCCCGGCAGGCAAGTTCCGGCTTGAAGATATTGGTAGTAGCCACGTCGTGCCGGACTGTTGGGATCACTGTACGGCGGCGGCGGACCCCAGACTCCATAGGGCAAAGCGTTTGGCGGCGGTAGTGCATTGTAAACACTACCAACAACCCCAGGTTCCTCGATAAGCATCTGATTGCCATCTGCAACGGTAACAGCCGTGGCCGAGCTGAAACCGTACTGCGAATCTGGGCTGGCGGCAGCCTGTCGAAAGCGTCGTGTTGCGTCCGGGGTGGTGCGCTGCCATGGCATTCTTGGCCAGCTCCAGCCGCTGCTACTACGAGAGCCGCGATCGCGACTGTTGCGGCACCCACTTACAGTCTCTTCGCCGCCAGGATTGGGTGAATAAAAATTTCCCGGAGGTTGAGCCGCCCAGAAACGTTGCTCAGCGCCAGCGCCACCCGCGGCAACTGCAGCCGCTGCCGCCGCACTGGCTTCGTCCCAGGGATAGGCACTTGCCTGCAGTGGCAACGTCAGCTGGCGATGAGCGTGGCACTGCTCGCAACAACGGCAATTAAGCATACGACCGGGGGCGCTCAGGCCGCCGAGACTATGTGGCGGTGGTGCCTGGCTGGCATAGAGGGATCGGCAACGCAGCTCCAGCTGCTCCCAGTACATCTTTTTGCGTTCGTGGCTGAGCAGCTGGTAGACTAGCATGCAGCTAAACACTGCAATAAGCACACCTGCCACGGACAGGCCGAAAATGGCTCGCAGACAGGAGTAGAGAGAGCCGTGGACGACGCCGCAGTCGGACAGAGAATCAAAGACAAGACGCACGCCTTCTAGAAAATAGTGAGAACAGTGAGCCGTGCGGGAAATGAATAACTAAATATGTATACGCCAATCTACGCTTACCTTTGTCAACTCGATCCACCTGGGACTCGATAAGGTCCGAGTAGCAGGTGCAGGTGCGCGTCTTTTGGGCGTACTCGCATTCGCGCAGCGCCTGGAGGCGGCTCATGTGCAGCACTGTGGTAGTAACAGTGACCAAGGCGCAAGTTAAGGCAGAGACCAGGCCGCAGGCACCCGAAAGTTTGATCTGCGGGATAGGAAAAGATATTGAATCTTAACGGAAGGTTGACTAAGGGAAACTAAAGCTTAACTTACCAGGTAACTGTAGCGATTACGACGACGCGCCAGACTCATAATGCAAACGCCCGTGAGAATGAGCTGTAAAAAATACGGATAAGTACATGAACATTATAAAAATTCCGCGAAGGGGACAAACCAGTGTGGCAGGCACAAAGGTAGGCACCGTCTCAAAGTTGCCCACAGTTATAGTATAGGAATGAAGTAGAAAGTACACGCCTAGGAAGAGCACACCCAGAAGGCAGCTAAAGCCTCCGCAGATGAGGCACCAGACCACGTACTTTTTAATCCCAGCTCCATGACGATGAGCTGAAAGAGATAAACATAGAATAAGAATATGCTGGCATTGCTGTGCAAGGCAGGATAGGTATCTACCCAGCGAGCCGCGATGATGTCCATCCACTGTGGACGTTGGCGGCGGTGCAGGCACCCAGGAGCATGGTGGAGGCATGCTATACTGCACGAACTGCATCACCGGATAGCCATGCATGTTGCCAGTTATTTTTATATTTATATATAATTTGGTGTCTCCGATGCTGTGACGAACGCGGGAAAACAAATAACCGAAAATTCCCTAGGCCACTTTCCGTAAAATAAATTTAATTAACATCTCGAATATTCGCAAAAGCAGTATGAGCACTTAGAATCAAACGGATATTGTTTTCCTCGAAATTCGCGATAATTGTATATGTAGATATACATATATATTTTTTTCACTTTGCGGAAAAATATCTACACACAAGTCGTTAAGATGCCTCAACTAGCAGCTGCGCGGACTGGGATATTGGTAAAGTGGGTAAATGGGAGATGCGGAAGCTGCGCCCGACAGAGAGTGCGTTGCAATTGCGGAACGATGTCAACTAAAAGTTCTCACTGACATTCACACAGTTCCCAACCACCGCTGGCAACAGACAAAGCATGCCTGCGGAATGTGTCGAAGAATAAATACCCTTTGGCATATAACGAAATCTACTTTCTAACTTACTGTGCCTTTGGGATCCATATTGCCATGTTGGAAAACAGTTTCTAATGCGAGATTGTAATTTCTAACCAATGTCTAAGACAGTAATACCTTATAAGTAAGAAGATATCTGCTTCTAGCATTCAACATTACGTGACCAAATTCAAATACCCTTTGCAAGGGTAAAAAAACTGCTGCAATCACGGAAGGCTCCCAAGGGAGACCACACAGGAGATATAGAGAGTGAGAGGGAGAGAGAGTGCGCAGGCGTCAAACTAACAGATGAGGAAACATAACCCAAGCGGATGCTATTTTATGAATCAGTTATTATGATGATACGAGCGGACAAGTACAGTAATTGGAAACTGTAATTTTAAAGAAATTTAAAAATATAAGCATATAGTCTTTTGGAATCCATCCTTTAAATTTAAATACCCTTCACATTGAACACTCACCATTGGAGCCGTTGAGACCGGTGCTTCGTGGTCTGGGCGGTGGGCGTGGAGGCAATGGCGGTCGATTGTCATCCAATCCTAGTGATTTGGAACCGCCAATATCAACAGTGGCGGCAAGTCCAGCAGCTCCGGCCGCTTCCAGTTCAGTGTCGTGGTAAATGTCATTGCAGCTGCCCGTTGGCTGAGTTTTGGCGGGCAACGGGTCTGCCGTGTTGCCTGCACTGGAGCGTGGCTTCTTCTTCTTAATCATAGTGCTGTTATTGTCGGATTCGCTGACAGTTATCTCATCCGCTCCCAGCATGGCATCCGCAAGTTGACTGCGCTTGTGCTGCTGGGACAAGGAGGCATTGTTGGCGGCGCAGCTGCATTCCAGATCGCAGTTACACCTTGATGTTGTATCGAATGGCAAATTGTTACGTTCCCGTTGGTGTGAATTATGTTGCTCCTCATTGGGCAGTGCCTGGTAGGAATGATTGAGCAGCGATTGCGCCGACTGCGTCTTTAGTCCAGTTGGCTGAACAGGTATTGAAGTCTGCTGATGCACAAGTACGGCGACGGCCATGGAAGCATTTTGCTGCTGCTGCTGCTGTTGCGTCGCACTGGCGCGTCCACAGGAACAGGGGCACTGACATTGCTGTGGAGCAGCTACTGATGCTGCTGCTGAGCCAATAGATTGTTGCTGCTGCAGATAGTGCGCCGGATATTGTATATAATGATAGTGATGAGGCGCTGCTGCCTGGGCCTGCACGAGACTCGACTGCGAGGCAACACGTTCCATGGAGCCTGAAGCTGCGTCCATGACTGAATGGCTGGCTGACTAACTGGCCAAAACCACTGGCGCTCACTAAACCGGTTTTTGACCCTTTAACTTCAAACGCTTATTAATGCTTCACTCACAAATACGAACACGAATACAAGCAGGCACACAAACAAAGCACACGTATGGACGGACATGGCGATCGTTGAAAAGAAGGAACTTTGCCGTCTCACGCTTCCATTTTCATGCACGATAAATTGTCCAAAATTTATTGCCACTGCGGCAATATACGCCAATCCAAATAAATAGCTAACACAATTGAATTAACATAAACAAAAAAGCAGAATAACAACGACAGCAACATCAACACCAACAATAACAGCAACAGCAACAACAACCGTAACAACACAGAACAACGAAGCGAACGTTGCAAACGCGACTGAAGTTAAGCGGCGACTGTGGTTTGTCTGTGTTTCTGGCTATCGTTGCGAGGATTGCTTTGAGTGCAACTCGCTGAACGGAGAGCGGTTTTAAGCAACAACTCCGCACGCCTACACACACACGCATGCACATACAAACGCACACTCACGGACCGCTTGAGCTGAAGAGAAAAATCGGAAAAAGGTGCGCGCTTAAACTTCAAACAAATTCCGGTTCTTCTTGTTGTTGTTACTGCCAAACTGATTCAGTAAAATTCTGATGGTGCAGTCCAGAGCAAAGTAGTGAAAATCAATTTCTTTGTTATACTCTCTACCCGTAAAAACATTTAAGAGTGCCCTTAACAGTTTTGTAAGACAGTATGTAACAGGCAGAAGAAACCAGGTATGAGTTGAGCTGATTTAGTCTGTTGGCCTTACGTCGTATACCATAACCATATTCTAAAATTTGTTTAAAGATCTAAAAAATAAAATATATTGTATGTTTCGAGCAGGGTATTTCTTAGTCAAGCATTTTCTCTACGAGCACTCTTACTTGTTATATTATGTTGTATGAATATGGCTCTTGTTACCTGATCGACCTGAGCAGAGACAAAAGAACTTGCTGTTGTTGTATTGCCTGTGAGTGCCTCTTATGCATATGATCATAAGTGAATTGGTGTGTGTGACTGTGTGTGTGTGTATGAGTAAATGTAAGGCAACCTGTAGAACCAATTTAAATGAGCACCCGTCTAGAACTACAGGCGAAACTGTCTAAGAATAGTTAGCATAGGTTGCTGCTGAACTAAATTAGCAGAATTCCTTTTAAATACATTGTTAATACTTCAAAAATGGCCTACTTTGCTTTGGGCCAAACACATATCCAAGAGTGGAGCACACGCCCACCTTAATCGGTAGATTACTATAGTTATTTTTAACCGTTATTGACATTTCCGCTACTGATAATGTTTAACATATGAGTACATTAATAAATGGTGTGTGCGCATTTGGCTTGCGAATAACAAATATTTTCAGTGCGACAATGATTACTAAAGATAAAGGCGAGCAAAATATAAAAATTTTATCTAAATGATATTTCTCAACTTTCCATATGTTGTTCTTTAGAAAATAATTAATACAATATATATATTTGTTTTTGTATATTTTAATCGTATAATATTTGCCTACGAATTACGCAATATATGGTTTCTTAAGTAGTATACAAGTCATTTGCGCTATGGTTATGTACAAAAACATTATATAAATATTTGTTTGTGTGTGTATATATATGTATATGATAGAATCGATTAAAGTTTCAATTTATCACCAATAGACCTAAAATATTTAGAGCAGAGCAACGCGATAAGATAACTACTACAATTATATATGTATGTTGGAAAAGGCGGAAAATGTTTTACCTTTTTTGGTTTGTTTTGCCTTTTTTATTGTTGTTTGCCTTGAGGTCCATGAAATATTTACACACTATAAAGCCAATGCAACCAATTGACAAAATTTGCAGAGCAGCAAAAGCTATATACCGATGGTTCGGAAATTCCGCTATTAAAAAATTATTATCACAACCGAAAAATTGCTGCAATCGTCATGGGAATCAAAGCTCTTTGGCTCTTAAACGTATATATATATATACATTCAAAAATAGTGTTCATGGCTTGACCATCGCAGATAGCGAATGCACAAGCATGGCAAAACTGCTAATGAGGAAGATGCTCGCCGGTAGCGAGGATAGCATGCGATAGTTTTCCTCGGTGTGGGTGCGCGTTTTTTTCTGCTTAATGACCCAGCCCAGACTGCGCTCAACGGCGCGCTTCCATTTGCCATAGCGCTCCTCACGCTCCTGCTCCGTCGTTGTAGGCAGAAATGTGTCATAGTGTACATTCTCATAGTAGCGTTTATTCGGCTCAAACTTGCACAGATTGATGCCTTCAGCCTGGGCGGCACACATGGCTGCACCGAAGGCCGTCGAGTCCATCAGCTGGGAGCGGAACAGCGGCAAACCGGCAGTGTCCGCTTGCAGCTGCATCAGCAGATTGTTTGTGGTCAACTTGCCGTCAGCATGTAATTTATTTATCTCGTAGCCGCACTCCTGGTGCATGCACTCTAGTATATCGCGCGTTTGGAAACATATGCTTTCCAGCGCGGCGCGCACGATGTGATTCTTTCGTGTGAACTGCGTTAGGCCGATGATAATGCCACGGGCATTCTGTCGCCAATAGGGCGCATAGAGACCCGTAAAGGCCGGCACAAAGTAGACGTCGCCGGATGAAGGAACCGCCTCGGCGTATTTTTCGGCATCTCGAGAGTCCGGTAGTAATCGCACCTTTTGCTGCAACCAGGAGAGCGCATGTCCGGCCACAGAGACGGAGCCCTCCAGTGCGTATATTGTGGGCGCTTGGGGGCCCAGCTTGTAGGCAATTGTAGTGAGCAGGCCGTGGCGCGAGAACACGGGCTTATCGCCTGTATTACAGAGCAGAAAGCAGCCAGAACGATATGTGTTTTTTGTCTGTCCCGGCTTTACGCACATCTGGCCAAGTAGCGAGGCCTGCTGGTTACCTAGAATGCCGCTTAGCGTTAGTCCACGCAACGCGCTGCGGTCTGAGGTGATCTTGCCAAAGACCTCTGAGCAACTGCGAATGTTGGGCAGCATATCCTCCTTAATTGCAAAAGTTTTCAACAGCACCGGGTCCCAGTTGAGCGTCTCCAGGTTCATCAGCAGGGTGCGTGATGCATTCGTCACATCCGTGATATGCAGTGCACCTAATAGGAAGCACTTGTTTTCGCTTAGATGATGTTTATAGAATAAATTGAGGTACTTACCGTTGGTCAGGTTCCACACGATCCAGCTGTCTACGGTGCCGGCCTTGCACCGCCGTTCGCGACACGCCTGCCGCACCTCGGGCACGTTGTCCTTGAGCCAGCGAATCTTTAAGGCCGAAAAGTACGTGGATATTGGCAAGCCAGTACTCTGCTTAAAGTGATTCGCATCTTGCACTTTAGCCACAATCTGCTCCACTGTGCTGCTGGTGCGGATGTCTTTCCACACGATGGCATTGTAGAGTGGTTTTCCCGTCACCGCGTCCCAGACGATGGTCGTTTCGCGCTGGTTGGTTATACCTACGGTGGCAATATCGCTGGCGCTGAAGCCGAGCTCCGGCAGCTGTTTGATGGCCTCCTCGGCGCACTTGTTGATGGATGCCATAATTTCCATAGGGTCCTGCTCATACCAGCCATCCTGTGGCGTTATCACACTTAATTCGACACGATGCGCAGCGATTTCCTTAAAATCGGGCGTCGTGTAAATCGAGAAACCGATGGTCTTGGTGCCCTCATCGATGACGCCCACGAGGCCAGTCTGCTGGATTAGGGATTGCTTGCGCAGCTCCTTGCTGCGAAACGGCACATCGGCGCTCGAAGTTGGTATGTTCTTGCCCTCCGTCATGTTAGCTAAAAAATATTTGCATTGAGATTCATATCAATTTAGTGTAAGCTAACATAAAGCACTATTATTAAGGAAATCGAAATATTGCAATTCCTATCAGTCTCGATAAGAACCGAACCAAGCACTAAGTTAACTATGTATATAAAGCTATTATCTTAATGGCCTGCAAATTAATTTGTAGAAAAAAACCGATACCCTTAAAAAGGGTATTTGCATTTAAGTATTGTGTTATCACACTTTTTAAAGTTTGTGCATATCATTTAATCAGATTAATATACATAGCTACGTTCGTCTCAACAGGTTGAAGGTTTGTTGTAACATTTTAGCAATCTTTGCAGATATACATAGTTGGAAAGTCTGTGCGATATTTGCATTGTGGAAGTTTAAGTTCACGATTTTATACTTTTATAAACAAATGCAACTTTTTTCCCCCTGTGTTTTGACTTTGTACTCTACAAGGTGAGGCAAAGCCCGAAAGTTTTGACAAACTGACGGTCGAGCCCTCCACAGTACAAACACACGCACAAACACACACTTACAATCTAACACACATTTTAAAACATTTCTTATCGCGATATTTTAAAAGCTTTTTGTGACTTTTCGGCACAGTCTAGAGTGTGATGATAAGACTCAAATGATCGAGTGATGTCAATTATTTACACAAGCGGACTATATATAACATTTTAATGTTTTTCCTGTTCTAGTCGAAACGCGACAGAGTCCAAGTTCGAGTCAAAGTCACAAGAAAAAACAATCTATGTACTATATAGAAAGCAATTATCCGCACTATTGTATAGATTTACGGTCGGGTTTAACGGTTTGCGATTTGCGTCTGTGAATACTAAAAATGAAGTAGGGGACACACTTATGTAGTATGTGTGTATGTGAATACACCAAGAGTTGTGTCATTAAGCTTGTTGCTTACGCTTGCCCTCGGCTCATTCCACTAAAGATCAATGATTTCCCAGAATTTCTTTTCACCGATAATTATAACTTTAATAACACTTTAATAAAACACCCGAGTGCCGATTAAACATGGACTTTTATAAAGGTTTATAAATGAGGTGTGCTCAATGGGTAAACGTACATATTGTTATTGTTATTATTGATAACACCGATAACAACTAAAATGTTAACACTTGTGCCAATACTCAAGAGAATAAAAGGCAGAGGTAGATAGGAAGCAACCGAGCGCGTACTTGTATTTCACTCGATGTTTGACCCACACTACATCCGTCCAAAGCAAGCGCCAAAAAGTATCTGAAAGCCAGGCAGCAAGTGACAGCTGCCAGAGCCGCTAGCCATCAAATCGAAGGCGCGCCGGTTTGCTCACAATACAGCTATATATAAACAACATAATATATATACATATTTTCCAATACATATGAATGTGTGGTAAGAGCTTTCAGTAAGCAACGCATTGAAAACAAACACAACCGACTATTGACACTACACACAATCCACATACGATACCAAAGAAACCGCGGGAACAACTGATAAGACAAACCGGCTAGCTTGAGCAGCAGTTGCCAGAGAGCTCTACGGCGTGTAGAGGAGGTATAATGGGTGGGCGTGTTGCCTTGACATTTAAAAAAGCACATTTGCATCTGCTGAATGGTTTTATATCTATTCATACAGTGCTGGTCAATAATATTCCGAAACAAACGACTCGGCAAACTAACCGTGGGTTAAATATGTATTCTCTTTGTGTGCAATGGCCTTAAAAACTGGGTCACTTTTACTTATTTCTAATAGTATTCCCAAAACAATTTTGTCGTCTAGCTAATAAAATATGTGTCTTTATTCTTTTTGCATATTTATAAACTTAGTAAATTATTTGCAATTGCTTGCAAATATAAATAGCTTGCTGGCACAATAAACATTACCATATAACTATTCACATTAATTTCAAGACTATCGCTGAATATGATCGTGTGCCAAATCCTATAAATAACAACCGTAAATTTAAACCAAGCAATATCGTAAATTGAAAATGTTTGTATAATAATTAGTTGATAACAAAAACTATGTTATGAGTTAATTATTTAATTAAATTTTTAAATTTTATGAGCCAACGACTGTGTATATGTATGTACCTATATGTTTGTATATGCATTCCATTAAAACTGAATCATAATTTTACCCTAAATGGGCGAACCAATCGATGCGCAAGTTTCACTTAATATGCACTGCTTAGATGTTGTACGGGTCTTACAATAGTCGATCATTCACATCAAAGCGAGCGTACAACCCAATTTAATCGGTATGAATATACCACCTGTATGACAACTCGAATAAGTGGGAATTGCATTTACATTGTGGGGTAATCGAATGCAGAACAAAGTAAACAAAAACATTGTTTCGATGGTGTCAGGTAAACTCAGAATATGAGATATACAGGTACATACATATACATATACATATACATATACACATACATATACATATACATATACATATACATATAAATATACATACATACATATGTACAATAAAAAAGATATCGATGGGTCAACAAACCCAAATAGCTAGGGCAAAGGGTATTTAATGGAATAAATCGTATGCTTATCTTTAGCACCGGTTGATTGCTACAATAATTGTGGTTGTACTTGACTTTACACTGATTGTTGTCATTATTGTTGTGCGTGTTGACATGAACATATGCCGATTATCTGATAAGCTAAGAAGGTATGTATGTCCAGAAAGTCCAACAGCTGGGATAAACGCTAGTGCGTAGTCCGAAGTAGCTTTGGCAACAAGTGGGTGGCACAGTAGTTTGTTTTAACTTTGTCTTTTGTTTAAGGTCAAAGGTAAATAGACCTGCTGACTTACTATCTGTGCACTGGTGCCATCGGCTTTAAATCAGACATGCAAATCGTTAACACCTACGAGCACAATTATAATTACATGTACTTGGCAAATCGGGAAGGAATCAAATGCGCAGCAGCTAAATGCAAACTTGGACTACGCGAGTTACGTAAATTACATTTACAAAAAAAAAAAAATAGCCGGCCTTTAAACAAACGTTCATGCATTAAATATTTAGCTTTGCGTAGCGCATTCTGAGCGTGCTGACGGTTGGCGACAAACTGAACTGAAGTGTATTATTGACAGTGCAAGATTGGCCGATGGCTGATCTATATACTCATCTGAGAGAATGACAAACTAAAATGAGAGCGTAAATGTGAGCGATGGAGTAGCAGTTGTGAAAGCGGCGTGGGTGGGCGAGCAGCACGTGATGCTCTGTCGCCTGCAAGCTAAACAACAAAATCAATAAGAGACACATATATGTATGGAAATGTACACATGCACAAGTGTTTATGTGTACACACAAATGCCTGTAGACAAGCCCCTCAAAGCTTCGTGGCGATTGGTCGGTTTTGTTTGCGCTGATGACAACACATTTGCAAACAGCGGCAATTACAGCGCACTGTTGTATCTTAATTCCATGTTCGCGACTTAAGTGAGTAACACAGATTTACCTAATAAGCTTGCATATTTATAGTTCCACATGAAAACGCACTTTCCGATATCCTTCCTGATTTTTACTAATTTTGTATTTACACAACCGATATTTACAACAGCACAAGCACGTGTGCCGGTTACTCACCCTATTACAAGCTTATTCGGACGCTAGAAAGAGTCGGTACTATTTCGTAGCATCCACAACAAATTGATAGTGCTTTGGTGACCACCAGCTTTTATGGCCCCAGGGACCCATGAGGAATTCAACTTTTAATAAATATGTTTATGTCGCTTAACAAATTCAAGTTGGCCGACGAGCCCTTTTTTATTGTGGTCATACCAATCCCAGGGCTGCATAGAAATTACGCACAGCCGCCGGCGTTCAGTGAGCACAACTGTTACGCCGCGGTTGCATTAACAAATTGTATGGCGCCAAACACTGTTATTTCAAAAACAAAATGGACTTTCTACTACTTGATATGATTTCAAGCCTTATCAAATGTTATTGACTGTAAGCGATTATCTACTTTTTACCAAGTTGTTTTCTTCATAGAGGGTTTTCATCAGTCTGTTTGTACATAATGTGCATTAAAAAGCTCTTTATCAATATATACGAAATTTTAGTTAATGCTAGTTAGCCATATGGCACTATATGGCCAGTATACAGGCAGACACCATGGTCAGCGAATGGGCTGAACTGGGGCTCTATGATATTCCTCAACATCACACTGATAAGCGATCGTTCGAAACGTTGGCACAGAGCGTTTCGTCAATGTTTGTAATTTTGACCACTTTTTCGGGCATTGTATTGGCGCGAGCTGTGACGCACCGATTTTGTTATCAATTCAATGCGACCATATGCTACCTGATAGAGTTTTCACTGACCGCAGTGCCGGGCATTATCTTTGTGACGGTGGCTAGTGGCTATAGTGTTCATTTTGTGGTAATTATGATCATTCTGTCAGTGTGCTACATTTTACGTATGCGGTCCTTGTCGTGTGCCAAAAGCCGGACTCTATTCGACCTGGGCAAACGGCCGTACGCTCTTACAATAGTCAGGGCGCTGACTCACATGATTACGGCGGTTTGTATACTCGCGATAGACTTCGAGAGCTTCTATCGGCCATATCGAAAAAGTCGGCATTTTGGCGCCCAGCTAATGGATACCGGCATTGGACTCTTTGTATTGACAATGGGCTTGGTCTCGTGCCGACCGCGCAACGCGAAAGATCTACGCCGAACTATTTTTCGCTCAGCACTTCCGCTTATTCTCCTGGGCATTGCACGTCTGGTAGCCATCGTTACCATTGGCTACGGTCAGGACGCTCACGAATATGGTCAGCATCTGAACGCTTTCTTTACGCTGGGCTTGACGAAGCTGTTTGGCAGCCTACTTGCTTTCTTGGCGCGCACAGACGCGCAGCTGATGCCGCTGGCCTTGTGTAGGTTCCCAAGACTAAGGTTAAGATTAACATAATCTAACTAAAGAAATTTGACTCACCGCAGGTGTCCTTGTGTGCCATCAAATAAGTTTAACCTTTGGAGGTATCTCCGAGTATGTGATGGACAGTGATTTGCCGCGCTCCACGATTCTGACCGCTAATCGCGAAGGTCTATTCTCGTTGCCGGGCTTTGTGGCCATCTATTTGCTATCAATATACTTCACCAAATGGCTGATGTCCAAAAAGCTGCTGAGCTATGCAGAAATTATTGGAAAACTTCGTAGACTGTTTATCCTTGCGGTTCTGTGCTGGGCGCTGTTGGCGGGCAGCGCGTACGTAGTCGGCGTCTCGCGCGTAACTTGCAACCTGGGCTACGTTTCGTGGATGTTTGCTATAATTAGCACAATGCTGTGGCTAAGCATTTTCTTTCTCGACTTCATTATAAATAACGATGATTCAAAATCAAGCGATGCCGAGAGATTGGAGCAGGGCTCATCAAGCACTACGGAACCTCTTCCTAGCAGGGCCAAAACAGGTCTGTTTTTAATCTGCGAATCCTTGAATATGAACGGCCTTATATTCTTTCTCTTGGCCAATATTCTAACGGGCGGTGTTAATATTTTTCTGAAGCCGGAGAACCGCTCAGATCCTGCCTCGGTGCTTATCTTAATTGTGTACATGTTGGTGATCACATTTGTGGTCTACCAACTGTATAAAAGGCGTATTCGCATAGCCTAGACCAAATATCAAGATATTCTCTGCTGTGATAAAACTATTAATTTTATTGCTGATAAAGCAATCCAATCGAAAATTCATAAGAATTAAGAAATTTCGAAATATAATACAAAAAACATTTTTTATTAATATTATGCTTATCTTAATAATGTGTTCATGGTTTTTTCATAAAGATCAATATAATATTGTTAATTCAATAAATTCCCATCAGGATTTAAAATGCTAGGATTTCTCTGTTTGTGTTTAAAAATATGCAATATTTTAGAGAACATGGGATATATTGTAGACTACTGTAAAAGTAAATTAATAAAAACCAAACCTCTTTCAAAATAATATAAGCAATGCTGTTCTATTAATTTGGTAAAATTGAAAATTGGGAAATTGCGTAGCAAAACAAAAACAAAAATCCAGTTCATGTTTTTATTTCACATAAATAGGTTCACGCGAATTACTAGTTCTTTTTTTATCCTCGCTTACTTTGCCGTGTCTATTTGTTGAGAAACTAAGAATGTATAAATATAATTGATTAATTTTGTAAATGTATTGTATAAAAGTGTATGGTAAACATAACTCTTAAGTACGCTTTATAAAAATGAGGTACATTGCGCATGCGCAGCGACAAAATACTAGTGCAAATAAAATGTCCATTAAATGCGTTGTCATGGAAACCAATTGATTGTAATTTGGTGCAAAGCACAAGCACGGTTCAGGAAAATAGCGTAAATTATACGAAAAGCAAAAAATGTTTGTCTATTTAAGTAAAAAGGTTAATTGCAATGTTTTTTATATATGCATTAACAAATATTAATAACTCTCTTTTAATAGATAGCGATACCCAACAATGTAAAGCTCAATTGCATTGCGTGGAATAAGGAAGAAGGATACATCGCAGTTGCCGGCACAGAAGGATTGCTCAAGGTGCTCAAATTGGATCAAGGTAACACCGTCAAACGTGCTGTAATAATTAATTGCGCTAATAGGAATTTAAACATCGTTGAAGCTGCCAATAATGGCCATAGCAAAGGCGGACTTGCCGCAGTGTCCAACTTGTCGATGAATCAGACATTGGATGGCCACAAGGATTCTGTTAAGGTGGTTACGTGGAACGATGCACAGCATAAGCTGACATCGTCGGACATGGACGGCGTGATAATGGTCTGGATGCTGTACAAAGGGGCCTGGTACGAGGAGATGACCAACGACCGCAAAAAATCGACGGTGGCCGGCATGAGTTGGACCTCGGATGGTACCAAAATCTGCATTGTGTATGAAGATGGCGCCATTATTGTTGGCTCCGTTGACGGCAATCGTATATTCGGCAAGGAATTAAAGAATACGCATCTTACTGGCGTTCAATGGAGTCCAGACAACCGACTCATCCTCTTTGCCCTGGCTAACGGCGAGTGTCATCTGTACGACAATCAGGGCAACTTTGCGGTGCGTATGAAAGAATGATATAAATGAATATGTTAATGCAGCAGAAACAATTTTACCAACATACAGATGAAGCTTAACATCAAGTGCATAACACTTGGCAGCTCCACAAATCGTGTACAGAGGATTGCAAGCATCAGTTGGTTCAGCAGCAGCGTCCTTATCAACCGTAATCGGCCTGTGTTGGCCATCTGCTATGAGAACGGAAAGGTTCAGATTATGCGCAACGAGAACGATGATTGTGAGTAGAATACGTTAGCTATAACAGGCTATATTCTTAATGTCTGTAATAATTTACTCATAGCACCTGCCATATTTGGAACGGGTATGCGTAACGTGGACGCAAAATGGAATCACGATGGAAGCGTACTCGCCATTTGTGGCACATCTCTAGAAGCAGCGACGCCACTACGCGACACCAATCAGGTCTGCTTTTACTCACCGCTGGGTAGGCTATATCGTACGCTGAAGGTGCCTGGCAGTGACATTACCTCGGTCAGCTGGGAGGGCAAATCGCTGCGCATAGCCATGGCCGTGGACTCTTTCATTTATTTCGCAAACATCAGGCCCGAATATATCTGGTGTTACTTTGAGAAGACGGTCGTATTTCTTAACAGCAGCAGCGGCAACAATGGAGGCAGCAATTCGACCAGTGCAAATGTGTCGCCTATGAACGTGATTACCTTTTGGAACACGGTATCCAACCAGAGCTTCCTTAAAGAGGTGGAGCCGACTATATGCCTGGCCGCCAGCAACGAACATTGCGTTCTGGGCGTGGAGTGTGTAAGCAGCAACATAAAGGAGATTGCGCTTAGCATGCTGGAGGGACGCAGCTGCTCGGGACCACATGAAAGGGTCTATCAGCTGCTATTGTGCAACTCTATTGGAACTACCGTAGACTGTAACTACGTCGCAGCTGAGGACTCACCAGCAGATTTTTTATTGCATCTCTTTTGTCTTACAGCAAAATACACGGACATAAAACCTCGCTTCGTGGGAATAAACTCGGGCTATGTGGCTATTGCTTCACACGAAGAGATACTCATCTGGCATTATCATACTCCGAAGGTAGGAACATAGTTTATGAAACAGCTATATGTCAATTGGCAAAATTGGTCTCTTCTAATCGATGTCGTCTATTTTATAAATGCTTGCCATGTCAGCTTAACGTCTTTCATTGTGCGATAAAATGCTTAATACTGCAAGCGGGAAATAAAATTTTTAGTTATCCATTATTTACCAGTCCAAAAATATAATTCGCCTTTTATTTTTTTTTGTTTCTGTCTATTATTTTTTTTTCTTATCTACATTATTAAATCTGTTTATTACTTACATTTTAGAGCGCATCGAATCTGCATGGCGTTAAGGCACGCAAGGAAAAGCGATTTCATATTGATGACGCTCCCACTGGCGTAGAGTTGGCCAAGGATTTGATGCAGGCGGATCAACGTCGCGTCACCGATCCAATTTGCGCGCTAGCGCTGTCCGAGAAACTGTTGCTTGTGGCCCGCGAGTCGGGCGTAATTAACGAATACAGCGTTGGAAATGTGTCTCTGCGAAACCGGTACACTCTGCACACCAAGATCAATAAGATGGCCATCAACTGCAATTCTACGTAAGTAATGTAATTAGTATTCTCTGTGTTCTCTAATGAATATAATTTTAGTCGGGCATCCCTTATTGATCATATGGGTGTAATGACGCTGCTTGAGCTGGACGATAATCGGGAGACGCAGCTGAACTTTAGTCGAGTGGAACGCAAGGACGTTTGGGCTGTTAGCTGGGCTAAAGATAATCCTCTGTTGTTGGCCCTGATGGAGAAGACGCGAATGTACATTTTTCGCGGTAACGATCCTGAGGAGCCCATTTCGTGCTCTGGTTATATATGCACTTTCGAGGATTTGGAGATCACTAGCGTCCTGCTGGACGACATCATTAGCATTGGTGAGCTGCAGAACACTTCGCATCTTATACAGTTGCGTGTAAAATCGCTGCGCGACACCGACGATCTGCTTGAGCATGTGGGACTCGAGGATGCCAAGCAGTTTATAGAAGATAATCCCCATCCGCGTCTGTGGCGCTTGCTAGCCGAGTCGGCGCTGAAGCAGTTGGAGCTCGAGACAGCGGAAAACGCCTTTGTCCGTTGTGCCAACTATCCGGGAATTAAGCTGATTAAGAGACTGCGCAATATGAACACACAGATCCTGCAGCGTGCAGAGATAGCCGCCTTTTATGGAGAGTTTGATGAGGCCGAAAAACTTTATATGGATGCTGATCGAAGGTAAATATTTAACTAACTTATCTTTAACTAAGTTAAGTTAGAAATACTTGTTTCCTAGGGATCTGGCTATTGATTTACGCATGACACTCTGCGACTGGTTTCGTGTGGTGCAGCTTTATCGTATGGGTGGTGCTGGTGTTTCGGATCAGCAAATGGAGACCGCCTGGCGCGAAATCGGCCATCACTTTGCCAATCTCAAGTCCTGGGAGAGCGCCAAGGAGTACTACGAAAAGTCACATTACCTCGAGGGCTCCATAGAATCCCTGTATCACCTGGAACAGTTCGACGAGCTGGAAAAGTGCGTGGACAAGCTGCCCGAAAAGAGTCCGCTGCTTACCAAATTGGCGGAAATGCTGGTCTCAGTTGGTAACTCGGCAACTTTCATTTGGCATAGTCGGGCTTTAATTGAGTTTGTCATTTTTTTGCAGGCATGTGCACGGAAGCAGTGCAGGCTTATTTAAAGTTTGGCGACCAGAAGGCTGCCGTCAATGCATGCGTCAATCTACGCCAATGGGGCCAGGCCGTTGAGTTGGCTCAAAAGTATCAAATGCCTGAGGTCAATGTGCTGCTTAGCAAACACGCTGCCCAACTATTAAATGAGGGACGTCTGCCGGAGGCCATTGAGCTGCAGCGCAAGGCTGGCAAGTATTTGGATGCAGCCCGTTTGCTTTGCAAGCTGGCCGAACAAGAGGTGGAGAAGCGTGTGCCGTTGCTGCGCATCAAGAAGATTTACGTTTTGGCAGCTCTGCTGGCCGAGGATCACCTTAAGTCGGTGGCCACGCCGCAATTGGATTACGCCATTGATCGTAACACGCTGCTGGACTCGATTGGCCTGGAGGATGCAGCCTGTGTCGAGCGAATCTGGCATTGCGCAGAAGCCTATCACTACATGCTGCTTGCCCAAAGGCAGCTCCGCTTTGGTATTATGCACAGTGCTGTGGTGACCTCGCTGCGCCTGCGCGACTACGATGACGTATTGCCCGTGGAGGATATTTACAGTCTGCTGGCGCTCGCCAGTTGTGCTGACCGCTCTTTTGATACATGCTCCAGGGCCTTCATGAAGCTAGAGTCGCTCGAATTTTTGCCCGAAAAGATGCAGCAGGAGTACGAAGAGTTGGCCGTAAGCATATTCTCTAAAAACGAGCCCGAGGATCACAAGGTGGACAAAATCGCTTGCTACAGCTGTGCGGCCCATGTGCCCGACAAGTGAGTGGTGTCCATTGTGCTGTCCAGGACTTGTAGTTACATCTGTTTGTCTTGTTTACTTTGTCAGCTTACCAGCATGCATGGAGTGTGGAGCCCGTTTTCCAGGATGTGTGTCGTCTGGCAAGCCCATCACACAGCCAACCAGCAATATTTGGATATGCTCCACTTGCCACCACTGTGCCTCGCCGATGGAGATAACGCGGCATCGAACGTGCCCCTTGTGTCACAGCCTTATTGTTTCAATGAAATAAACAGTAAAAATTAAATTCAAAATAAACTTTTAAAATACAGATAAGCTAATCAGCTGTAAGCTATTAATGTTAAATTAAACATCTCGTTAAGTGGGCAAATTGTTACATCGGCTTTTTCGTTGAGCTATAATTAAATGTGTGGCGTCACCTGCCGGAAATCAAAGAAAGCAAATGAGTTCTGCAAAATAAACATATTCAACGAAAAATTACTTGGGAAAGATTCGTTAAGTGTGGAGCTTAGAAAACTTCTCAACACTACATTGAACACAAAGCACAGCACTGTTAGCGTTGCTGCTAACCCGCTGAAAATCACAT
This sequence comes from Drosophila lacertosa, assembly GCA_004143845.1. Taxonomy (NCBI): domain Eukaryota; kingdom Metazoa; phylum Arthropoda; class Insecta; order Diptera; family Drosophilidae; genus Drosophila; species Drosophila lacertosa. The sequence goes on along the minus strand of SCDZ01000278.1, from coordinate 24,275 downwards.
TCATAAGTCGTGCGCCGTTTATTATTTAATTTTAAATCGAAAAACGCTAAATTTACGTTGACGCGAATCGGAATAGCTTTTGTTAACGGTTGGCAACACATTGTGCATCCGGCGCCGCTGAAATCCCACAGGGTGCACGGTTTTCAACCCAATCCCCCACTCCGACGCCGAACTGTCGCGCTCAGCTGTTTGTCGTGCGGCGCGCATATTCACAGCTACTGCAGTGATAATTGTGATTAACAAGATTTTTTTTTAGTTTAGTGCGTCGCTTAGTTAGCCAAACAAATTCAGGTAAGTGTCTATGTATGCATGTATGTATCTCTTGGCTCGCGAGCGGCTTTTTCCTTCGCAACAAGGTACGCGCCGAAAGTGGCGCCAAAAAGTTGTAAAGTTTTAAAGTGCGTATAAAAAGTGTTTGTGTAAAATAAATACGTCGGTTTAGGTGTGCATTGCATCACGGTCAATGCGGTCAAGGACGCGTAGATTGCAGTGCAAGGATATAGACACCAGCTGGAGGACAACCTGGCTGCAGACTGTTTTCATAGCTGCAGCAGCAGCTGCTGATGCAGTGCCGAGGTGAGTGTATTGTGCGCCACGTGCGGGCACGTGCATTATTCAACTTGTACCTTTACTTGTGCTAACAGTCCCTCTCCCTTCCCCGTCCATGATTACTGATTATGATTGATTACTGTTTACTCAGTTTATATTTTTTGCAGCATGTGAATAACGATTGGCATTATCATTTCACTTTCATCCATTTACCGGCGCTTAGTTAGTTTCACTAAATCCACAACCGCTGACTCCGTCGTCAGATCGCCTCTCTATGTTCATACTTTATATCCTGTACCACTGAAAAAGGGTAAAATGTGGTATACTCGTTTTGTTTTCTGTATGCAACATGTGTGCTCTTAATCTGGTCGACTGGTTAGATCTTTAATGGCCATTCATCAGTCTGTCTGTTGTTTCTTTGCCATGTCCTTCTGTATTAACACGCTAATATCACAAAACTATAGCAGCTATAGAATTGAAACTTAAATAATTGAGTCATTGTTTCCGACAGCTACCCTACAAATCTTCTGTATAGTCTATAGTCTTTATATATAAAGTTAAAAAATATGCCTCGAAAGCTTCGCAGCACTAAACAGGGTTAGTTCTATTCGGGCATTGCCGACTAGCGCACTCGTATTTTATAAACAAAATGCCCGCACTAAACTGTTTCTTTTGCTCATTGAGTCGTTTCACTGCTGCTCTGTGTCGCAAAATAGAATTTTCCGTGCTTTTCCTCTTCTACATTTTATCAATTTTCTGAGTGAGAGTGCCAAGAAGAGTTCACATGCGAGCACTCGTACCAGATAGGCCGGTCGCCTGTCCAATTACGTTGGGCTCCCATTCAGTTTTACGCTAGTTGTGTTCTCGTGCGCGTCGCGCCAGCGGTTTGCCGTTTTCCGTAACATTTTCCGTATTCGCCGTTGGCTCATGGTTGCTGCTGCTGCTTTAATACAAATTTCACGATATATATATGTACATATATTTTGTGAGCAGTTTAATTTTTCGACAATCGATTGCGTTTATGAAAAGTTTGCGACTTTTGAAATTTTCTGAAACGCATACACGCCCATTTAAATAACTGGTTGGCGGCTTCTTTTGGACAACCAAGCGTTAATTGGATTGTCAACAGTTGAACCCCCGTCTGTCACAACAATTTCCAGAGACGACTCCGCATAACTTCGCTCGTTGGCGTGCATAGTAATCAATACTTTTTTTTGTTTTTGTTTTTGTGCTTTGTTTTGTTTTCGCGCGTTTGCCGTTTACTTAACATGTACTCAAGCCAACGATGTCTCTGTCGTGCATTAGGTGCCGCAGGCCTCGCGCGTGGGTTTCTGTGACAACGTGAACAGACGTCAACCACAACAAACCAATCTGAAAGGCAACAAACCAAGCCAAACCAAACTAAATCCAAAACCAATCCAATCGAAACCAATCCAAGAAAGCAGCACAGCAACGATTGACGGCATTTCTAACACAGTTTTCGCTTACCTTCGGATACTTTGGGAGTAGCCAGCCACATTTAAATGCCGTACAGTACGCGTCTTTAGTGTGAGTATATATATAATCTTACTCAGCTACCTGTGGCCCAATATATTTCGACCACTTGGCGGCCCAATTCTGACCATGCTTTGTTTATAAACACTTTTCAGCATATCCGTTTCAGCTTTGAATTTGTTACAACAGGCAGGCAAATGCGTCCATCATGAATCAGTTGAAATGTTTCTATAGATACGATTGTATTGGTATATTTATACGTATTCCTCTATATAATCCGTGTATAGCGCACATATATTTGGCAGTCAGCATTTTCAATTTGTTTTCTCATAGTTTTTTTTTCAGACCATTTCCATTTAGTTTGCAGCAGTCTAAAATTGGATCTGTGCGTCGGCAATTAAGCCCCACGGAGATGTGTATTAGAATATGCTTCTAAATGTTTTGCAGCTAAGTCACATGCCTAATTTAAATTGAAGACTACAATAAATCATTTCCTTTTTTATACTCTACACTTATTTAAAGTTGGGCAAATGAGTGTTGGTAATGGAAGAAAAGAACAGGCCTATATATTCTATATATATATATATATATATATATATATATATATATATATATATATATATATATACATATATATATATTTTCTTTAGACTTTGAATTTTTCTTTGTCCATCTATTTAATGTGAGCTTAAGTAACTCTTTAGATACTTCGTTATTTATTTGCTTACGCCAATAGCCAAGCCATAAATATTCTCTGATACCTGCAAAGCAATGACCATTTTTGTATTGATGAGCGCCAGACATTGCTTTGGTCTCGTAAAATGTATCTTTTGAGCACAAATGTCAAATATTGCTTTTTAAGGGTCAGCGGCTAACTATTTCTTTACGTTTTGTTCCTGTTTTTTTTGTTTTTTATTTCAACATTGCCCGTTTTATGCATTTGGCTTGCCAGCATTTTTGTTCATTGTCTGCCAAAAGCCGCCCTTTTACGCCTTTGTCAGTGGCCAATTTGAGTCTTTTTCTTGTTCAACTTGTTCGTTATTCGTGGGGGTTGAAAGCCATTGAGTGCATTTGCCAATTGCATTGAAAAAAAACAAGAAATTGTTATTTGACATAATTTTATAAACATCTGCGTCTGGCCATTATTCAAATTTTAATTTTAATTTTACTTTAACCTTTACTAAAAGTTCATTTCGATTTATTAAAATTTTTAAATACACGGTTTTTATAAAAAAATGTTTAATGGGTATCTGTACAACAGACTATCTATTTAAGATTAGAAGCATCAGTACCGCAGAAGACTGTTCAATATATAGTTAATTTTTATTTTTTATATGTAGGAATTGAGAAATGTTTTGTTTCTTCTTTATTAAAACGCGAATGGCAGAAAAGAAATCATTAACATCGCCTGCCGGGACTGGCCATCATCCCATCTAAGAAACCCCATTCTAACCGAACCGTATTGACGTCAAATTTATTATGCAGCTCATGGCATTGCCTGGCCAAATATAAATGGTATATATTATATGTATGTACATAGTATGTATACATATACATATAATATATAAATACTTGGCACTATTCACTCATTATTGGTAGATAAGGAAATTAAATGCGTTCGTAATTTATATGCAGCTCAGCACTAGGCAAATTTTTGCAAAACACCGTGAAAATATCAATTGGTCGTTTGGTTTTTTAGCTTTTGTATTTAATGTAGCGATATCGTATTATTTGGCATTTCCATTTCATGTATATTTGATGGCTTGTTGCACATACGACATGCGTACTTCCGTCACAAAAATACATATTTTCGAAGAAAATCTTGAAAAATATATTTAAATATTTTTGTCGGCTCCTACAACAGTACGACGGCAAGAGGCGGTCAAAATAAGTGTCAAAATAAAGTGACATATTGTTTTGGTCTGTACTGGTTTTTTTTTAACATCAGGGTCGTCTTACGCGCTATGGAAAATGTGGCGTTTTATTTTCTGGTGTAATTATAGCTCGTTGAATTTGAAAAATGAGTTTAAGGAAAAGCAAAAGGCTTAATATTTTTGCGAAATTGTTTTTAACGCATCTGATATACAATAATTTCGGCAATGTTACAAATAAAAAGAAAGAGCTACATATATATTAGTATTTATTTTAAAGGAATTCAGCTTTACAATATATCTCCTAAGTTTATAATGTCCAAGGAATTTTTCAAACAAATTTTCTTTGGGAATTTAGAATTTGTCTCTAGATAAATTTTATTGGAATACAAAACAAATTCCCAGCTAGACATTTATTTTTTTTGTAGACCAAGAAACAGTGAAATAATTCAATATACAAAAATAAAATACGTTGCGACGACACATATTTACTATGTATTTTTAAAATATATATACATGGGATAGTTTAGTAAATGTTTTAACGTTTCCACAAAAGAAATTGGGCAAAAAAAAATTAAGGTGAATTTATATATATATATCTGTCTGTTTTTCATATGGTCTTCGCTTGTTGTGGTTACGTAGAACTGGGTCAATAAAAAGGGGCATGTGCTATACATTAAGTTTATTTGGCAGACATTGAGGTCAATAAAAGATAGGCCGCTGGCATGACAACCCCGTGCCTCTATCCCCAGTTTCAGTTCCAACACTAAACAATCCAATTAAAACAACTGCCAGGGCCAAGCTAAAGGGAAGTGTTGGAGGAACCACCCGCTTCTTGGGGGCCTGAGATATTTAGCTTTGATAAAAGCCTTAGTTTCTGTGTTAAGGGCCTGCGAAAACTAATGGCAAACGTCTTGAAACCAGTGGCTAAAGTGAAAGTCAATTTTCGCAATTCTTTTGATCAAGTCAATCAATTTCAGTTTATTAATCTCTTCTTTAAGCTCGAATTTTTTTCTCTTTTGCAATAATTGCTGAATATTTTGCTCCATGCTACATGCTGGCCATCAATTTGGGCTGCCCTTTGGTGGTCAGCAGCGCTGTTAGCAGTTTTGTCTGTTTATGTATTTTTATTAATATTGAATTAAAACAAATAAATTGGGGTTGCATTAAAGAAGAATCTGTCTTCACTCTAAAATGTAGTATACTTAATTAAGAATTCATATTAAAAAACATGTTAAGCCCTGTGTATGGTGTGTGCGCAACAAATTACTTTTAAATGTAGTAGACTCCAAATTTGTAGATTATTTTCATAGGGTAAAAAAAAATAATGAAGATTAATGGGTTTGCCTCATGCTGGCATAGCTGGGCCAATTGATTCTAAAGATGAGTTTCTCTCAATACGTAAAAATCTAGTATAGATTTCAGCTAATTATTTTGAACCCAATCTGTTTGAAATTATTTGAGCAGGCCACAATTTTTGTAAGCAAGCATTGGAAATTGATCAACATTTAATAATAACACTGATGATCAACATACGTCCATGTTTTACATTTGATAAACATAATTGCATCATACGACTATCTGTGACCCAATTAGAGCGTGGCATTTTATTGGAGTTCATATGAAAATCACTATTTTGTATTTAACGTCAGTTAGTGCAGTTGCCAATTATTGTTGTTTTGCGTGGGTTGAGCTGCAATGGTAAATTGTTTCGCGCCTTAATAAGATTAACATTTACATTTCGAGACTCAAGACCCTAGGTCTTGGGGGACTGACATTGTTCCTAAGGCCTGCCATTTAAGTGCAACATGCAAAATGGTTATTACAGAATTTACATATAAGTTGGGAATTAATTTGCAACCACAAATAAAATATAAAAAAAAACAAACAAACAATAACAATAACATGACACACCTTATAGGCATGTGTCAAGAATTCGCCGCTGCCAAGGATTGGCTGTGCCGGGAACGTTTGTCTTTCAGTTAGATTTACTTAGTTGGCATTACGATAGTTAACATTGATATGTATAGACTTTGTCGTGGATAAAACGCAAGCAAATAAACATAAATGCCCATATGAAATAATTCCTAAGTCCCACAACAGCAACTTACAACTTGAAACGTGGCTCTAGTGTCATTTTTTTTTAACCATTTTTCCATGCATGGTTTTCAACGATTGTGACAAAGTTGACACGTGAGTGTTTTACAAATGAAGCAAATATCAAAAAGAAAGAAACAAAAATAGTAACGAATCGGGCCCACTTAGTTGGCTCTATGCTAAAGATTTCATAAATACACACATCGGGCAAAAGCTATAAAAAAAATGAAAACAAAAAAGAGGCAAAAGTATTTTTGAATATAAATATTCAGGCGTACGTTTCACAATTGCCCCTCGGTATCTTTTATATCGTTGCATTCTACGATTAAACCTAAAAGATACGTCAACAAACGACGCTAGTTGACGGTGAGATGCTCTACACACATTTTATTGTCAATTAAAGACGAAAATCTTCGTTTCATGTAAACTACAAATTCATTAACAGGCAATGCATCGAAATGTTTATAAAGGAATATAAGTATTTTGATTAAAAATGATCCTAAGAATTAGAAAAATTCCCAATTCTATATGGACTTCCATAAGTTTTCCAACACAAAACCAATGTTTTTGTTTAATACCATTTATATTCAAGTTTGTTTTCAAGTCGGTTATAGTCAAGCGTAGAGCTATATTTAGGATTTCTTGACGTGTTTTGTGCTTTTAATATACGCTGACGGCTTAGATTGCATCTACGCTAACCGGAGAAGCGAGCGAAGCGCATTTGACGTCAAAGATGAGCTATGTATATATAGGTGCTGGACAAGTATGGGTGGATATTGTATAGGAAAAGCCAATGGCAGATATTAAAACTCAGATTTAATATATGCACGCCGTTTACATAGAGCTACAAATGGTGTTTTAGGATTGCTGAAATGTTTTCACTTATGATTTATGCCGACTGAGGCATGCCTTATAAATTAATTGTTGGGTGTGGGAGCAGGGCTGAGAATTTTTTAATGGTCATTTCGACGCGAAGATTACGTGACCAGACAGAAGCAGCTCCACCCATAAATACAACAACAACAGCAATAACGAAAACACCACATAATGTGGAAAGTTGCGAAAGCCAAAGATGAAAAAAACAATAATCGAAAGTGCCAAGTGGCAAGTGGCAACGTACTGTCCCAGACCCAGCTAAGCTCGTTCGCTCCTGGCGTTGCAGTTTTGTCCGCTGCCATCCGCTTGCCCCAGACTGTTACATTGCATCATCTTTACATCTCTCTCGTGCAGAGCTCATATTTTGCCAGTGTCTGCTGCCTGTCCAGTCAGCTCTGGCTGTAAATACTAAATATAATTGTTTAACTGTTCATAAAAATGAAGAAATAAAAGACCCTTCCGTGTGAGCGCCACGTCCATTGAACTCTGCGATTCGACAGGTTAAACTTCGGCTAAAAGAGAGATCTTTGAGTTCGCAAAACATATAGTCCCAATGGGCCTGCGACTGGGACGGTCCCATTTATCAAATGGGGAGGCAGTTCAAACAGGTGCCGAACTTCTTAATTTTGAGGGGTAGTCTCGCAATGAATTGAATTAACAGGTTTGCCGCCGAGACAAGCCGATTAGAAAAAGATTGAAAATTCAAAAGCCTAAGTTGTTCTACAGTATACTCATTGATTAAGCTAATTTTCAAATTAAACAGCGCCATTCAGCTTGATTTGGAATAATTTTCATAACAAATACCTGCGTTTAGGCCGAGTCTCATTAGGCTTTATTCGCTTCAACCTTGTCTATCACCTTTTGCCCATGACAATCGGCTACTGTGTAAAAAACAATAGAAAAACCTAAATTGGAAAACTTGATTTATACTCAGAGTAATTTGCCCATGTCTGTCGTTGCACTTTCAAACGTTCATCGAAAGGACCAAGGGGGATCGAGGGGCACACATAGCGTGACAGCGGAAATTGCTTACTCATTTCCAAGCATATTTTTGCGGACTGTTTTGATATCTTTTTGTGAAATGTATTTTGTATTTGCTCTATGACTAAGAAAATGTCTTCTCTTTTCATTTATCTATTTGTGGTAAGTTTCTAATGGGGACTATGTCGTAAAAACGGAAATGGTTGTGTAAGTCAATAAAAACCGTCTCTTATTTGCATAGGACCTGGTTATATAAGCGGAATCCAGTTCCTGTCAGGAATATCGTCGCATTGCCTACCTGCTAAGCAAGGGCGTCCTAATAGCGACTTTTAGAACATAATTAGATGCCCCACTCGCTGAACTCAGACTGCAACGGACTCGTAAATTATCGGATTCATTTGCAACATTACAGAGCTCCTAAACGAATGGACCTCATTTGCGCTGGCGGCTGTGTTGATTGCGAATATGAAATACGCGCATCAGCACTTATGCATCCGTAAGATACTCGCCGCCGCCATTGTTCACTCCTGCTCGGTTCGCCGGTCTACCTGCTTGACCCGCTGTCGCGCCTAATGATCTTTTACCTCGGCCAGTCAGACTGCCGATCTTGTATGCTGTCTGATTCTATACTACCATGTTGTTATTACTGATTGCATTGTTTGTCGTGTTTTCAACTATATTTTGCTATTTCTAGGATATGCGTTATGGTTTAATATGCCCATATATCTGATTGCTTGGTTATTTAACCTTCAGTCGCCTCCAATTGATAGAATAAATTGAAAATCTCGCATTTGAACAGCTTAGCAATAGTAACATTCATGATGAGCATTTTATAAAGCTGTTTTTTGATATTGATATGAATAAAACTAATGTAAAGATATACCAACAAAAATCGAGTAATTACAAATCTCGTAACCAAACAATCTCCTTTGCCATCACTATGGCTAAAGAGTTAAAAAAACCGAATCTCACATACACATACGCACACATAGTAGTGACAGCCAAATTAAATGCATGGAAATTATGATGAATGTGAGGTAAAATTTATGCTGATGACATACCAGGCAGAGTTCAGCCCGCTGCTGCCTTCATGATAGCGCCAATCAAGCTCAGACGGCAGATCCGAAGATGAAGAGTTCGGAGCAGGGCGGACCGAGCATGTGTTGGTGTCTCTTGTCCTTGTACTGTCTGGGATTGTTGCTTGTTTATATATCATGGGCGTCTCAGGGCTTTGGTATTCCATTCAGCATGCCAGCTACATAGGCTGCGCGGCAACATGGTGGGCACCTTTGGACGTTATGCTATGCTTCCAGTTGGAAGTGGCTGTGATTGTGGCCACGACTCCTTTGCCTGCCTCTAGCTGAAAGTTGTTGCGCATTAAAATGGAAATTGCAAGTTTTTCGCTCAACGTTCGGTTTTCGGTTTAGTTCGGATCGTTGTTTGGTCGGTTTGTCGGCACTTTTGTTTCACTTTCGTTTGTGAGCTGCTTTTGCTTGATTGCAGGTTTGTATAACCGCATTTATCACGCTGCCACACATTCGAGCCATAAGAGATACTGTCCCAACAACAACAACGACTGCAACTATTGAGTTGCAAGTTTCATTTTCACTTAATTGCCGCTGGTGGGGTGTGTCCGCCGCCCGCTGCGAAGTAGCCAGACAGTATAGAGGAACCCACTCCACATAGCCGAAAGGGTGCTTGACCAGACACTGTCCACTTGGTCAGTCTATATTTAATCGTTTTATTGCCACTCAGCTTTTTGTCACCCCACCTTTTAAATGAAGGGCGCTAATAGTAGGCTACTTGTTAGCATACCCTGTATGCGTTGGAAATGACCAATGGGTATCGTGCGTTAATTTCCGTTAATGTTTTAACGGCCAAAAGGTGCGTTTGATGATGATAGATTGAATCTTTGAAATATCTATATTTTTGTTATCCTTACTTGAACACCAACGGCCTCTAAGTCGGTAACTCCCGACTATAGCACTCTATTTTTTATATTTATGGTTTTGTTTGCTTTTTCTTTTTATATATAATTTTTGACTCCTTCGCTGCTTGCGTTCGTCATATGCGATTTATGTCGGGTTATAAAATGTTTTACAAGTTTTAATGCAAAAATTTCCTGTTTTTCTTAATTTTATTGTGATTACGCACTTTGTGGTAGCCGGGTCGGTTGGTCTCTTGGCCACTATGCACTTGTTTTATGGTGTTAAGCCAGGGAACCTGTTGAAACATTCCATTGTGAATACATTTTGCCCAAGATATGCGAATGATTTAAGGAAAGCTGCAAAGCAAAATCAGTTAAGGTTGTTGGGTAATAGTAGCAGCTATTGTTTACGGGAAATTATAAGTAATAATTTTAAAATACAGTTATTTTCGGGCATATCATTGTTTAATTTTCAGTAACAGGTTTCGTGTTCACATAATTTTGCTATATTTTGCCAAGATATATACGAATTCATTTATTTAGCCCCACCATGATTTTCATTCATTTAATAACCATTAAGCCAATCCCCCTCATAGTACAAATTACTTATCAAATTAACAGAATTCCTGCTTTGCATTACCCCCGAAAATAATACGAATTCCACAAGAAATTTTCGTGTGCTTAACATTTCAAACGCAACGCAACACAATCGAACATAACAGTTGAGCATTTCCATGGTATTCGTTTGGAACAACAGCGCGCACTTGTCCATTCGAACATAATACTGATGTTGCATGTGGTATTTGTGTTTACTATTCACAAACTGCTTTCTGTAAACAGTGCCATTTTGAGTTTAACAGTTCCACTTTGAGTATAACATTTATGTTAATTAAGTTACTGGGCCTGCAACTGAACTTTTGGATCTGCAACGTTTAGTTCGCGCTCAACTCACGTAGAAGGAACACCAGCGATGTGTTGCCACTAGAAATAAACAAAAACACACCGATTTCTAACAAAAATAATAAACACATATAACTCAATTATTTAACACAATCCAACGAACTATAAATATTTATAAATAAAACATTGAAAAATTTGTAAAGTGTTGAAATTATAATGAATAGTGCGCATGCGCACATCACAAACATTCAAAAAGTTGCTTAAGTTCCAATGCATTGAGCTCGCGGTCGCGTTTGAAATTTGTTTGATCGATTAAATCAAGTAGTTGTAAAGGCATTTCGAGGCAAAACATTGCCATAGTAAAGCCGTGTATATATAGACAACGACAATAACAAACGACGACAATTCAGAGACCTGTGACGCAGGCCGCATTTACAAAAACACATAACAACCATACAAAAAAGTGTCAAAAAGTGCATAACAATAAGAGAAACAGCTGCTGCATGTCTAACCAACCCCAAAATAGAAATATATATATGTATAATAATATAAAAAAATCGAGAATTGCTCCTAAAAGTTTTAATTATGCCAATAAACCTTTTTAAGCTGCTGACTATTTACCTTTATATAGCCAGACTATATAGAACTGTACAATAAGACGCAGACATATCCTTTCCCACACGAAAACCGCTTTTATTTACTCCGTGCTGGAAATCACTTCGTTTTTTTACTGAAGTTAAATATTTGCCAGACCACCAACTTTTTGTTTTGTGTTCAATTTATTTTCATTAAGTGAGAAAGTTAACAAATTTCTATTCAATGGAAACAATTGCTCTAAACTCGAAAGCAAATAGACTGTCAGCAGCACTATTATAAAAAAACGCTAGCTGCATTCCAAGTAGAGCAAAGCAATAACAACAAAAATAACAACCGTAGTGTGTACAGATACAAATACAGATAGAGATACCAAGATAAGTAGAGACCTGTCTGTGGCCCAACCGTCTCCCAAGAGAGCAGTTTAAGACGTTGCTGCATAATTATATTCAGCTCAATTTTGTGACTGTGTGTGTTTTTAAAACGCTCGGAGCTGCAAAAACAACAACAACAACAAAAATAGTAACAGTAACAATACCATCAACCACAGCACCAGAATGTATCTCATACAGGTGAGACAACAATAACTATAACAGAGATACTTGATGTACCACTAGAAGATCGGAAGATCACCAAAACACTGTTACTTATCACCTGCTTTAGAAAGCAACAACAGATTCATCATACAAAGCGATCTTTATTTAAGCGGTTTTTAATTACTTTACTTTATTTATAATTTGTATTCGATATTTCACTTCTTTTTAATCAAGAATGTACTTACTTATATATTTTGCTCTTTTAACAATTCGTGGAGCGAAAGTGTAAACAAGTTGCGGTGTTTTCATTAAGTTCCATTTTTCATTCCCACTTTGCTGTGCGTGCTGAAATTCCAAACTCATACGAAAAATAATTTTTTAATTTGTAGCTAATTTATCTTTCGACTTGGCCGAGGCGACATTTGTATTTAAATGTGTCTTTTTTGGTTTTAGTTCACTGTTGATTTATGCACGTTAACTAAATCAGGTGGCTCATTAGTGCAGCTAGGGAACTTTGAACTTGAAGCTATGTTATCGTTGTCCTTATTGTGAAATTTTCAGTTGTATAATTACCAATTAAGAAAAGTAGAGTAGTCGGAGATTTAAGCGACAAAATTTGAATATTTTCACCTCAAATCCGACAAATGTTTAAGCATAATTTCGGAAAATGTCCAACAAAGAGATTACCAATTCCACTGGCAATGCCAGTAATACGAATAATTTGATAAATGTAATCCATGGCATTTCGGAGCTGGTCAATCCGAGCATTAGTTTGGATACCATTAAAATAAGCATTGAGTTGCTGAAAGCTGGCATCGATCCTCAAGCCCTGGCCGAAGAAATCAAAACACTTAAGAATGAAGCTGACGAACAAGAGCAAGAGGATAATTAAAATATTTCCTATTTACTTTGTTTTCCATCTGCAGATTCTTTCATTTAAAGATATTTGCATTTGTGGGTATCTATTTATTGTACAATAAAATTTTAAATTTATATTTTGCAAATGGGCCGATTCAAAAGCTTGCGATGAACGAACTTCTGGACTTGTCAATTGTTTATAGGAAGGATCCCATGATTTATAATTTCCTATTGTTGTCTACTGGAAATATATTCAAGTTTTTGTGGCTCTTGAGAATGGTTACAATACCCGTCATTATGATAACAAGTTGCAACAGCTTGGCCTGGTAAAAAGTCTATGGATTTGTTATGCGCAAGAATATAAGGTTAAATTAACTATGTATTTTTCTGTAACTCGCCTGTCTAATGTAAATTGGAAGCGGCACATGTGCCCTATGCGATTGATAATCCAAACCTCTGTATAGCCAATATCCCGGCCAGGCGCCCAAGCTAGCCAGCAAAAATGGCGATGCTGTGTTGAGGACCTGTTCAAATTCAGGCGTATGCACTACCTGCTGTATATCCTCGCCTAAATTGGGAAAACGCTTCACTTGGTTCTTTTCGATATCCTTTGACGGTGATGTTAAACTGTTCATTCGTGCCACTGTCCAATCTTTTAAGCCCTCTAGGAAGTTCGTAATACCCATTATATATAATTTGCTTCTAATTTTGCTGCTAACTTATGTTAATCTGAAGTAATGCTTTGAATTGAATGATATAGTTGTACAATTGGGGCACAGCCTGCTACTGTTCAATTTTATTTTTTTTGATTCGAGCTAAAGGACACTTCGTGGACTGCGAAAGGCTCCGACGGCGAACCTGTTGAGGCGGCCATTAGCAGACCAACGCCTAATATGGCTACCTGCATTAGTTTGGCGTGTTGAAAGGTCTTGACAAGAATTTGTGTTTGTTAGATGACGAAATGACTTAGCCAGTTTAGTTATTTATCATACTTACCCTCTGTATATACATTCCAATACGCTCGGTTCGACGTTTCGTTTGCCAAGAGTAACCGCGCCATATCCAATAGGAGGGCCAGCTGAGAAAGCCAACAGTCAGATAGGGCACCATATTGTTTAGTTTCGGTGCAAAACCCAGCGGCGCATTGCGATTGATGAAATCGACAAATTCCATCTTATAGCTAATGGAGTTCTTGCTGTTAGTATTATATCCGGGGATTCTTGGCGCAGAGTCAACAGGTATATCAGCCGTTGTCAAATTAAATGAACTTGACATATTCTGTGGTTGTTGGGTCTCATATCGTGGCTCTCTCTCTGTTGGAATTGGTGTTGATAGTATTTCCTGATCCCGCTGCTGTTGCATTAGATCTACCACGTCCCTGGTGTGCACCTCCTCGTTCGTCTGACAGTTCATCTCAACTTTTGGCTTGGCTCTTCCAAATAAACTGCGCAGCTTGTCCATTTTAACTGTTAAGAACCGAATTTATACAATTTTCTCTTATCAAAGCCGAGCGACTAAAACCTATACTGATTTTTTGATAATTGATTTAAAATTCAAATGACTATGGTTTTTTGAGTTTCTCCAAGCCTAAGTTCTATTGAGGTTGTATTTTGTATTTATCTCGTGTTTGTTGCAATGCACAAAAGAACTTTCAAAACGCATTGGAATTTCAAAGATGCATTCATTTTGGTTGATGATGAGGTATTATCATGGATACATTTTAGCACTGTGTTCCTTTTAAATGCACCTCTCTCTCTCTCTCTCTCTCTCTCTCTCTCTCTCTCTCTCTCTCTCTCTCTCTCTCTCTCTCTCTTGGCCTCTATTAGCCCGATGCGGGCTTTTAAACAGTTTTTAAACGCCCTCAGCACTTCGCGTCGAGGTATACATTGGGCTGAACTACTGTAACAATAACAACAGACTCTATTAGTGTGCGGCTTAATGCATTGTTACCCAAAGTTAGTAGGGGCCAATATGCAGCTTGGTCATAGCGCTGTGGTACAAAGTGGGTCAGTTTTCGCAGACCGCTTCAACACTGTACAATTATAAAGCGCATACCACAACAACCGGAGTCTTGGCCAAAGTTTCCAGCTCATTCAACAGAGCCCCAGAGACCGGCTGGCTGCTGGCTCATTGTTTGTTTGGGCTTGCTTTGGCATCAGTTCGGAGCTTGGCCAACGGCTTGGCTGGCTTGACTAAGCGTGCTGTCCAGCAGCAGGTGTCTTTGTTTGTGTAGGCTTGTAAGGTTTCGGTGTTGAAAATGTGGCTTACCTTCAGCATTCATCTATGGATCCGCAACGGTACAGTGTCGCATGGCAGGAAGCTGCCGCTATCTTAGCTGCCATTGTCTAAACTAGTTTTACTATTATGTTTTTGTTGTTTTTCCGCCGTAAGATTCTCAATGATCAATGCATTTAATCAAATTCACGTACAAAATACCAGTGGAAAAGAATGGCAAAAACAATTTAACGGTAGTTAGTTAATCCGAAATTTTCACAATGCACACATAATTGGGTTTAAATGCCTCGTTCGTTGAGACTGAGAAATGCCATCAAAGAAAAAAAATTAAACAACTGCATACAGTAAGAAAACTTTGAAGTATTGGGAGAACAATCAAATAATAAAATGGAATAAATTTGGAAGTATGTGTAACCACTTATAAGCTGTAAGTACTGTAAGTTCTGTTAAATATATTGAAAATCAATTATTTTATCTAATTATTTGCTGTCATATTTGGACTTAGATGGACACATAAAATAAGAGATTTTCTCTCAATCTTTTAGGTATGGCTTCCCCATATTTCTTACGTGAAGTTGTAGATTCAAAGCCTACGCAAATTGTTCTATTTACAATGTGTAGGCCCTTTAACTGCTAGGGGCCAATCCAATTAACCCAGTTTCAATTGTACGTTGGCAAAAATGAAAGCTCAACAGGCATTTAAACTCTTGGGCCTGCAAATGTTTAAATATAATTCATACATAACTCAAATCAATGCGAAATCAATTTCTAGCCCAGTTTGGCGAACGCCAACTCTTGACATTAATTTGTGGGCCATCTGCAATTGATCGTGGGCCGGTAAACGACAACAAAATCTTTTAAACTTTCAATATTTTGACATAATATGATGAGAATATCAAACGGTTCGGTTAACTATTAGTTAGTTGTCAATTGCTGCTGCAATATGTTCAAAAGCGTAACGATTGTTTAAGTTATTGTTCAAGAAATTCATTAGAGATGGGCACTTCATGTGTCAAGTGATTGACTCATTGTTGTTGAAATACCATTGACGGTATTGAGCATTAAACGGGATTTCTCAATTATTGTTTAAGCTATTTATTCTGCAAGCGTGAATTGTTTTTTGCTCAATAGTAAATTTAATTTAAAAAAATTATGTAATATTTGTGCTTATCTTTTAAAATACTGGCAATTCAGTTTTGATATCATGCATTTTAAAGTAAACCCCATAGCATCTCTGCTAATGCATCTGCAAATCTCACTATCATTTTGATCATTAAATCGCATTTTCTAGACTGTCTTGACTTTGGCTACCGCCCATTTCATATTCATAAAAAAACCTGCTTAAACTCATACGTGATTGCTTTTGTTTACTTTCTGCCATATTTGAAACCTCATCACAATTTTTTATTCTTTGGCACATCATTCAAGTTGACTGAATATAAATCTCAGTTAACCCATCTCGCCCGCATACCGAACCGGCGCATATTATTTCAGACAATAACATTGCTCAGATTTCAACGAAGCGACAACAAAGAAAAAACACAAAAATCACAAAAAAATAATAAGATGCTACACAAAACTATAAACAGTGCAATATAGAAATACAAAATCAACAACGTGCCACGCTATGACACATTGACAAATGATCTGTAGTCACAACGCGATAAGGTCCAGCGAGGGGCCAGTTCTTGCCTTGTACATGCTGTACATCACATGGAATCAGTTGACAGTTTGCCGCACTGGGAGGTGCAGCATAAAATGCGACACAATCTCTAACTATATACACTATATAAGTGTAGTATATATTTTTTCAGATTTCAGACAAGGCTTGCAATTGTCATTGAGCCTTGATTTTATCTGTTCTCATAGTATACTGGGTCAACAACTTCCCATATAAAAGGCGAGGTGAGGTATCTAACATGATATTGATATTGATTTGCTCCACATATACACTCCAGCGATCATCAACACATCGACTCATTGAATCTTTTGCATTTCACTGATCTCATATGTAGTCTGTGGTTTAGCTTTTGGTTTGGGTTGGGTTCGTTTCATTTCGTTTTATATTGGATCGTGTCGGCTCGGACTGGTTTGGTTGATAATATTTATAACGTAGTTATCAAGTAGAGAGTCAAGTAAGTAATTGGCTCAGGTATCAAGCTTAAGCTAAGGGATAGGAATTTCATTCAGCTTGGGTGAGTCATAAATTCTTGGGCGTGGTCTAAATAAAAAAAAGTATAATTTTAATTACCTTTAAGTCCTTTATGTGAATCACTGCTGCAGCGCACGCAATAAAGGTTTGAGCCTGAAAGACTTTAATGTTATTGAACTCTTGAGCATTTTTATAAGGTGCCAACAAAAGCCAGGCGTAAAAGACACCAAGCAATTGACTACCTGACTCTATGCAGGATTTTTTTTTTATTCCTTTAAAGCAATATTTAGAGCTGCCGTAGGTACCTGCCATAGGTCGTTTGCATCTGGCTGCTTGTCGTGTATTCTATGCTCCCTCTCTGTTAAAAATATCAACACAATACACCAAAGCGGCCAAAATACAATCCCATTAATTGGTTGAATGCATTTCTTTTGTCTATGCGTTAAGGTGCATCTTATATGATTTATCTTTGACAGTCACATTTCATGCCTTATCAATAATGTTGTGAGGCGGGTTAACATTTTTTAACGGTCTGAGTTGAATATATTAAGGGATTCAAGTTCATTGTCGTTTGGGCGTGTCAAATGTTGCATTGCTGCTTTTCAAGTTTTTGTCGCCTCTGCTTTCCATTTGGGGTGCATAGTCTTTTTGTGGCATCGAGCGCCTAAGACCAAATTTAAATTAGACAAATGCCGCATTCATTAATTTCATTTATTTAATACGATTCTGTTTGTTAGTTACTTTAAAAGCAATTCGTTAGCGGAACTCAATAACACACGTAGCAAATGTAATTCGATAACATCGATTCGGAAACTTGTTTCCCCGTAAGCATGGTATGACTAAGGCCAGACTGCGGTCTCAGACCGCCAGTTAGACATAAAATCAGGCAAGGCGAGCCAAGGCCTTATTTTAATAAAGTCTATATATTTATATACAATCGTAGTATACATCTTAAAACATATAATATAAAACAGAGCCAGTGGCTTTGAAATTTTTAACACATTTTGATATATGTTTTTACACTACATTTGATTAACTGCAAGGGTATTTAAACTTTGTTGATATCGGTATTTCTTTGTTTTAAGTAATGTCCATCTACCTCTTTCAATCATTGTTGCTATTATTGGTTTTTTCGATTGCTGCATTATTGAGCAAAATTATTGGGCTCCACCATAATTGCCGCACGTGTTCCAAGAAAAAAAAAGCCGCCAAGTATCTGATGTGGGTTCCCATTATCGAGTATTCAACATGACATTGATGAAATAGGCTTTTTATTGGCATACATGAAACTAAGTAATCTTTGGCCTTCAGCCTGCCTGCATTGAATTGTGAAATTGTTGTTTCTAGTGAACACAGCTTGAAAAGGCCAGTAAACCCTGGCTGAAGATAACAATATTACAAATATTCAACTTCAAGTATTCAACTGGAAAATATTTTCTTTTTATTCGAAAAAATCGAAACTTGTTGGACTAAGTTACCTGTGGTTTCAATAGTTTTATAAAACCTTACAACCTCAGCACGTAGACTCGATCCAATTTTTGTGGTCATAATAAAATTTATTACGTGATGCATAAAAAGCATATGGAAAAAAATAAATGTTTATACAGAAGAAAACTGTATAAAATAGCTGCGGCTTAAGTTAAACAGTAATTATACGTTATGGTTAATAATACCAAGTATATAAGCTAACATCACAAATTCGGTGACTGGGGCTTAAAGTTTTAATGCCATTTCGACACTTTTTAAAATATCACTTTATTTATGAATTGCAAAAAGTTCATCAATTCCATCCGTATGTACTTCTCGTCCTTATACGCAGTATTTACTGTAGTGCTGGGCGTATGAATGAAAATGAAATGTTTTTACAGCATTTATAATTCCGATTTCTTTACTGTGTGTTCGTATGCATCCATAGAGTTATTGTTTTTACTGCATTTTCCACGCCACACAGTGCGATGGTAAACTATAAAAGTGTACATTTGGTAAATTAAATTACGTTTTCTATAGAAGAGAAATTGAAGATACACCAGTTCCAGAGTCAAAGCCAGATAATGAGCCATGTGAAGCAACGCGCAGACACGCAATTACATAAAAAGTACAATTTTAAAATTTTATTTGAAATTAAATTTTTTTTATTTGCCGTGCTCCCATTGTAGTTGACTCAGGTCTCAAAGTGCGTAAGTGTAATTAATCCAATATTTAATCCACTTAGTTTCAATAGCATTACAAAGGGAGGATGGGAGGCTATCACACTTGCACTGCTTTAAACTAGTTGAATTGATTGTTGCCTCTGTATTTCATCGCCTAAGTTGAAGCCCCTTAAGGGCAAGTTCGTCAACAATTTCAAAGTCTATCGCTTTTGAATGATCTTAGCTAATTTTAATTCTTTTTCTGTTAACGCCAAATAAAATCGATGCCACTTAAAGTGGCTGTGAATTGCACCTCAGTCAAGTGTTCTAGCTGGCTTATTGCTGGAATCGATAATGCTTGAGTGATGATATGGTTGCCGTGCAGTGACTGCACACTGTCTATAAAGAAGAATGTCAAGAGGCCACAATAATTGCAACTAATGCGACGCGAGGGTCGAACCTTGGGCCATAAAGAATCACAAATCCGACATCACATATGGCGAACAGTTCTAAAAGCACAGCCGAAAATGTAGAACACCTGTCACTCGTGCCCCACGCACGTCATCTAAAAACGGTGGACTAGGGGGAGGGAATCGGCACAATTGCCACACATCGTTAATTTATTTTCACAGTTTGTTGGCCAGCAGCCTGTCGAACTGTAAAGATTGAAAGTTCGCTTTGACCATCCATGTTATGTTTACCGTCATTTCCATACGTACATCAATTACAAGCCTCGATTATAGGCACGGCGCTCTGTGGCTATTCAATTAGTTTTAGCCTAATTACTCCTGGGGCTTCGAATGCCGGAAATGCAAAGCGTTCGCTTCCGGCAACTTCCACTAGTTCCAAAGGATGTAAAGCCATATATTTATGTCCGTACATACTATTTATTTTTATAGATTGTTGCAGTTCTAGCCAGTTGTGAATCTGTGTTTTAGCTCTGTTAACTGAAAGAGTCGCTAACTTTTTATGCTGATATATTTTTAGAGTACAACACGCTCAGTAATTTCTCAGCCGATGATTGAGTGAATGATTCTATGAATCATTCAATAGACATTGCCTCTATTTCGTTTGCCAACAAATCGCAGGTATTTTAATCTGTGTGCCGACATTAACTGCAGTATACATATATTCACATTTATAAATATGTATACAAAAACGAATTTTGTATACATTATTTAAAATTTACTCATCTTAAGCTCTTCTGTCTTGACAGGCAAGACATTTTCGGACTGCTGTCAGTTAGTGAAGCAAATTGAAAATGAAAAGCACAAACTGTTCCCTTTTAACTAAGTTATGTTATTTTAAAGTTTTGGGAAAATGAATATTAATGCAAAATTAGTAAAAAAAAAAGACAAGTTTATCTCAAGCGAAATCTCACATATATATAACTTATTCAATCATCTCTGGGGCACATCCTACTCAAGTTTATTTGCTAAAGAATAATACACACGCTAATATGGGCTACATAGTATGCATTTTATTTTGCAGCTTGTGTAGTATAAACAAGTGCATGTGAATTTTTGAGGCCATGGCAAATGCTATAAAAGTACGGAAATTATGATACTAAGCGACGACGCACGTTTCTCACAATTTTGCACAACTTGCGTGAGTTTGTTTTTTCTGTTTTATATATTAAGGCATAACCATATAACCATTTGTTTGGGTATAAGCTTTTAAGCAATTAATTAAAATAGTAAACAACTAAGTAATTCCCGTAAAAGGCTACTTAATATAATAGATTGCGGCGCAAATAATGTGTCAAGGTCTTTCTATGGTCAGAGTCTAAAGCCACATCGACAGGGTATAATTTAGGTGTACAACTATACAAAATATGACCTGTGCGGTATATACATATATGTATATAGACACATTTTTATGTTATGTGGATCAACAGGGTACAGGGTATTTTGAATATCTTTTGCTTGGCGTTTCCTGTGGGCACGTGTCTTTAGGCTATTTTGTTTTTGTTCAGCTTCCAGAAACTGTACGGTCTGTTGCGCAATATGGTAACGTACCTTAAATAAACCGAAGGCATATAGATTCGCCATCCAAATACGATGTGGACTGTTTTTCTGAAAGCGTGTCAGGGTGTTAATTAAATTAAATCAAAATGAAATCACACGGTGCTCATTTATCATATGAATTGACTGCTTCACCTGTCTCTTCATTTAATTAGGAAACGTTCCCACACTTGTGGACAACCGCATATACAATATCATAAGTTTTTTACAAAAGTTTTCAACACAACATTCGTAATTATGCAAATTTAGGTGTTCATATAATTAAATAAATGCTACAAATGAGTCAGGCTTTTTAAGTCTATTAAAAAAACCACAATTTGTATATTATATTTAAATAAAGCAGCTTACTACCTGCTTGCGCGACTGTTTTGTGTGCTTATGAAACAACAAAAGCATCGACGCACATTCGGGGCAATTAAAAATCGATTTTCATGGGCTGTATGTTAAGATGTGTGTAGTATTACGAGTATGTTGATTATTTCTCTAGCAGCGCCCTCTGGCGTATTAAACAGGTGAAAATTAATGACGTCCAGTGAAAGTTGAAAGAGCCATGTATAACTAAATGCACAATATAATAAACCAATAGGTCAACTTTGGCCCTGCCCGATCTCTGGTCTCTAATAGTGACGCTCTCTATAGATGTCTGTCAAATATATCTTTTTTTACATGTTTGGCTGCTGTTTTTCGGCCAGTTTTTGGCGGCTCTCATGCTAAGTTCATTGGCCTAGCATTTGAAAATGAAAGCGACTGCGGGTTTCTAATTTCAAATTTTTTGTGCTTCTTTTAAGATATACACATGTATATGCAAAAAAATAGTAAAGTTGACTTAGGCAGAATTGTAAATATGAAATTATATAAAGAAGTGGTTTTTTTATGTCTGGCACTTTTAATTGTTAATTTCAAATAGCATGTTTGCTGGAGACTTTGAAGTTTTCAAATTGCCGCAAAAAGCGCACCGCCATGCGATTTGAAAATTCAAAAATAATAATTTAAATTTTATTTATAATTATTATTTACATGTCTTCAAAACGAATGCAACGATATATACCCAAGAACGTTATTAGCCTTAAGTTTAAACGCTTTTTTTTACCCTTTCGTAATATCGTTCACGACGAAATTGAATAATTTACAAATGTTAGAACTACCTAGAATGGTTAATATTCAACTTCCTGGTGCCCGTCGTTGCCCGGCTCGGTTGCTCACTCATAGAGCATTGCATTGTACCAACATTAAAGCAACAACAACAAAAACATACACTGATCATTAGCTTTGTTAGATAAACAAATATGTTGCCTCAAATTACATATAGTCTATCGCTTGGTCTATTCTCGACCTCTGCACAAAATGCAACACGTGCTGTGCATAAATAAACAATTCTCAGTTTTTTTGTTGTTGGAGTTTATTTATTTCACTCCTTTTCTCCAGTTGAGCAACTTTCTGGACAGCGGTCAATTGGTTTCCCTTTGCGCTGCTTCTCCTCCACTATTTTGGGACTGTCATTGAACTTACAACGGTTGCGCTGTGGAGAAAATTAGTATGGATTATGCATGGGACTGATTTGTTGTTGTTACTGCCATGCAGCTTGAAGCATCCCTAATTCATTATTAGCAGTTGGCGTAGCGAGTTTGACGCCACGTCCACAAATTGGAAACATTTCCAGACAATGACTATCGCCCCAAAACCAAGCTTATTTGTCTATATCATTTTTCTTCACTTTCGTTTGGTCTTTTGGATGCTGAAAATATATATGTAAATATAAGAATTTTAATTTAATCAATACGAACAACAACATTCTTAATCTTGCACATGGTATTTTCATGAATAATGTAAAAATTTAATTGAACACAGATTCTCGAGCATGCAAAATCAAGTAAAAGTCGTTAAACTTTTATAGCAACTGCCTCAAAAAATTATTATTCATTGTAAATTTTAAAAATTTGGCAGCAAATTAAAACGGGCGAATGAGTTGCAGTTACAGTTCATTAACTTCCGATTGAACAGCTGCGAATTGTTTGCCGTTTTAATTAATATTCAAATTAATGTTTTTTGTTTCATCTTTTTATAAGAAAGTATCCGCACTCAAAATATAAGATATACAATGTACTTAGGTAGAAACACAGGTTTTAATGAATTAAACATCAAGTTTTCAGTACTCTTGGATTACAGTCCAAGCGACTCGCCCAAAGTGCCCACTGACCTATATTCTGCCATTACTACTTTAGTGTCTACACAAACATACATGATAGATAAATATAGAATATATATTTATATATATTTAGATCGGCGTGAACGCGACTAAGCTCTCGCCCATTTTACAGCAATTTTCTTTAACTTTTCGACAGCGCAAATATCTTCCGCGTTATAGGCACTTCGTGCTATATTCCTAGTCTACCTAAATATTTATCTTTTGCTGACACTAGAAAACAAAATAGTTTCATATGTGAATCATTTATTAAGAAATCAGTTTCGAAGATTTCAAGTTTTTCACCCTATTTAAGCACACACACTCTCTTACATTCATAACTGCGGGCCACATTTTCTCATTTCATGCCCGCCATGTTAAACTCATGACATTACAATTTCGTTAATTTCAGGTGACACATTTGCAGATCTTATGTGACTTTCTTATGTGAGTGGGTGGGCAAAGAACTTTTCCACCCGAACATATTTTGTTTTTCAACTGACTGAGTTGTGTTTCTTATTTCGAGTATTTTTTGTTTTCATTAATTTAAAGACTCCGGGGCCCTGTAACACTTTCGGATAAGTTCATTGACTCCGCGGCGAATACAATTTAAACAATCAGCTACGGCTCTAAAAACTGAGTTTTTTTTTTTTTTCAATTATTTTTTTATTATTTGACTAGCGCACTACTACCCATGCGGCAGCTTAATCTAATCCATATGTTGCATATATATTTACATTTTGTCTACATCTTAACACTAATAATTTTATTTGTAATTTGTTTTAATCTAATTTAATGAAGTTTAATAATGGTGATATATTCTAATTGTTGTTGTAGCTTAATTTTAAGTCAAAACCCGATCTGTTAGGT